>VDFB02091008.1:0-30913 GCA_007258455.2 Sequoia sempervirens
TATTGTGTTATTAAGTGATAGGAGAGATTGCTTGACACAAGTATTTAAATACTAGATATGTTGAAGGGATTGCTTGACAGAGGTATTTAATTATGAAACATGTGGTACAACATAGGTATTTAATTATACTAGATATGTTTGAACATGGGATGCCATGTGTTTGTATTTACTCCATAGTAGGAGATGGTTGTTTATCATAAGTATTATATACTAGGTATGATTGAACATAAAAAGCACATATGGCACACTTAGCTAAGTTATTGATTTAACTGGGAAAGCTTGTGTTTACTCCTAGGAGAGAGAATTCAGTATGGGAGGGAATTTAAGTGCTTATGAGTAAGTAGGTTTATTCTAAGTAGACTGTTTTGAAGATAGGATATTTGGGATGACGGACTATCCATTGAAGGATATTCCTAGCTTGTGTACTTGCTAGTTAAGCAGATTATTACCAAGTAGATTAGTATGTTGTAGGTTAGTCTGGGGTGACGGATTTACCCATTGAAGGACAATACCTATGCGTAGCTTAAGATATCCTTAACTCAAATCGACCCTAAGTAGTGTATATGATGACTTCATTTGAAGTACTGAATGAGAACACTTTGGCCAAAGTAGTGCAATGTACGACATCCACTTAGACTGTGTGATTCTTGAGACTACACTTTCAGTTCACCGTGATCCTGTATTACATGCTAGTTCGAGAGTTGCCGGGTTGCACAAGTTCTAGTTATGTAGGACACAACACTATGCTCAGTTGGTTGTCGTTATCGGTTACTCTACCAATCTCTTCGTCGAAGGGAAGGGCCATCTATCGAATGATAGATGTGCGGGGGACTGCATTATGAGTCCGTTGTTGATGGAAAAGGCCTGAGTGATGCTTCTCCTCCACAGCAGGCGACCAAAGAACAAAGATTTGAAAGGACGGATTCCTGGACCGTCTTACAAATATTTGTTCTAAAGCTTATTGGAGCTATGTTTGTAAAGGTATGTATTCTTGTTACATGTACTCGTGAAGTTATTGTAATGAAGTGGAATCTTTATTGTAATATGTTATGGCATCTTGTTCGTATATTTTCAATAAAAGAAAGAATTTTTTTATTGCAATGACTTGTTAGTACGTTTATTTATTCGTATGATGTAAATTTATAAATTTTTACTATACTAAAGGGTTGGCACATTACAAAATTCTTTGACAATCAATATCATGACATTTAACTTTCAAGTTTAAACACACAAAAACCAACATAATAGATTAACTATAGTGTCAACATTCAAGACTCTTGACTCAAGCGTTCATACTACATATCAAAATGCTGATCCACATGCAACAAACAAAAATAAAAAATCTAAATCATTATATTATGTCATTCAATAGATGAAGTTACACTCCTGCATCAACTATGTCCTCAATTTTCAAGTCTTCAGCTATGATGCTCTCTAGATACTAATCACTCTCAAGCTTAGGTTCCATTGTAGGCAATAGAATTGGGGGTAAATCATTGAGGTCATCTAGATCAACCACTTCATGCTTCAAGGGTGCAGCTGCTCCATCGGGTGGAATTTGGCCTCATTTTTTGAAGGACCCTCCTTGTACCTAAGGTGTATAGGAGAGAGAAGGCAAAGTGAGCTATGAATGTAGACTAGGTTCTCTGCTTTTTTCGAGTCTAATCAGTTCCTCTTTAGTGAATGAATGAGACCATACATACTCAAATTCCTCTCACAAGTGAAGAGTTGGCTACTTGTGAGAGAAATCCTATTTCAAATTATTGCAATTCAAATTATTCACTTGCATGGTTCCACCACCACTCTATAGAATTCTTTGCATGCATGTTAAAAAAGCTTCCATAGAAGAAAAATCACATTTCCCACATGAAAACTTATTCCACCAAGTCCTGATAATTGAAACATCTTCACCTTGGCCATAAATATTTTTTATTGCAGCCCCAAACCCCTTCATTACCTTTCTATCCTCATATGGAGACCTCTTCTTGGTCAATTTTGTATCATACCATGTAGGATTCAAGGCATAAGAAACACAATGAAGGGGTGTGTTAAGTTTGTTCCATCTTCCATGTATCTTTTCTTCCATCAAAGGATATAGAGAAATCTCTCTAACATTTATTATTTTCTTAATTATTTCACACATAGAACCCATTTCTTCATAAATTTATCCCAAATGTGGCTTGTTTGAATCTGCAAGTTTGGTCACCTCTCATATGGGCTGAATAAAGTCAACAACAAATTTAACATCAACTGAGAGACAGTCATTAAGGACCATACCTCTCACCTAGACTGTAGTATCTGATGTAGATTGTCTCCATGATGGCCATGCATCACTAATAATGTAGAACACAAAGCTCCTTTGACTGCATAAAGATGCTCAAGGAGTGTTAAAAAATAATCAAATTGTAATGTCCCCTTCCTCAAGGTGAGTGTTGGCGAAGACCTTTAGCCTATTTTATTCTTGTAGGCTAATTGGGATTTTTGGAGGGGAATAATTAATTGGTTAAATCAAGTTGTCTTAAATTATTATATTTTATGGGTAACTTTATTTAATTAATTGTTTTATTAAAGTGAATTATTTTGGGATCCAAAAGTGAATTAAAAATGAAAAGTCACTTTATGGGAAACAAAGTAGCATTTCTTGAAAATTGGAAAAGGAGATATAAAAAGGGGATTGTAAAGATAAATGAACATCTTTTGGCATCATGTTTTATTATAAAGTTTGGACAGTTTATTCCAGCTAAACCCTTGGACGAAAAACCCAAGGGAAAACTGGTTTCAGAGAAGAATTTCTTCCTAACCAGTAACAAGTGGATTCATTTAGAGTTCATTGATGTGCAGAAAAGATTGATGATTGAAAAAATTGTAATTAAAGATTTCAATTTATCAATGGCTTCATGGTAATTACATAATTTTATCAACAGGAGTTTTAGGGAAAATAGATATGCAAATTCAAAGAATTCTCTAGGTATTTAGTTTTTGGCTCATTCTGGTTGCGAGGTATTGAAATCATATGCACATAAATTATTTTAAAATTATAGGTGAAGTTTTTGATAGTTGGTACACCGAAAAGGGCGTAGCACCCTCATTCCTTGCTAGCTGCACTTGAAGAAATAAGACAAGTAAATATAAAAACGGCGTGGAATTAGTCACTGCAATTATGGAGTTGTGGGATTCAAAAAGTGAATGTGAAGAGTCCTAGTGAAAATAGGACTGTCAAAGATTAGTTGCCAACTTTTTCAAGACATAAAGTGTTAAATTTGAACTGCAGCTAGCTTAACTGGTAACATAGGTTGCGTGGGACTCAAAAAGGTGAAATATTGATAGAGACTTGGTGCCATAAGGAGTTTTACATCCTTGCTGTCCAACTTAAGGGGCTAGTTGAAGGTTAAAAGGGAATTGCAGGTTCTTTGAAAAGTCATGGGTCTTGAGGAGAGACATGGCCGAAACAAATATCTTAAAAGGGGTTTTTCCAGCTGTCAACGTTGGGAAGGTGTGGAGTCCTTTGTGCATATTGCTAAATACTAGTTGTGGGTTTATGTATAGCCCAGTCAACCCCCTTTGACAACTGGTTTCAATTGGCATGCAAAGCACAACTGGTGAAGAGGATTTTTAGAGTATATTAGGCTTCATACTTGGAGGTTAGAAATATTAATTTTTCTCTGTTTTAGCACTTGCTACAACCTGTAAAAATTATATATATATAAAAATGAATATTAAGTGTTGAGTTAAATTCTGTGAAATGTTTATGTATTTCCTTCTGCTTGTATAATGGTCATTTGTCAACCATTTGATGAGATAAACACAAGTAAACTACAAAGGATCTGTTCCAACACTAGTCATAGGAATTTTTGTCATAACCGCCATCAAATTACAAGCAAAAACCAGACTAGTTCATTACAATGGTATCAGAGCCACAAATCCTCCCAGCCATTGGGGAATTGAATAACTTTATACAAGTAGAAAATTCATATGCAGCCAGGTGAAGGTACTAATAGGTACTATTTGAGAAGAAGACAATTTAATCCTCTTGGAAACAATAGAAGAAGAGGGAGTTCCTATTGTCGATTTTCTAGTTGAGAGACAAGGGGAAGAATAAATCATGGCTGAGAGAGATAGGGATAGAGGGGACCTTCAAGAGAATAATAGCACACAACGGATTTTGAATGACCTTGCTAGAGGGCAGCAACAGTTGGCTAATTTGTTGACACAAATGCTGCAAAAAACATGAACACTAATGGGGCTAACTGAAACAACAATGGTAACAATGGGAACAATGGTGAAGTTAGTAATTCAACAAATAATCAAAACAACAATGTTCGCAACAATAGAGCAGCTAGCGGATTAGCATCAAGACCACTAATGCCCACATTTTTGGATGAACAAGCAGCTGGTAATGAGGGACAACCTAATAATGGTGAAGATTTTGTGGATTATTTGCATGAATATCAATCTTTGGGGGATGAGTTTCATGTTTCCATGCCATTATTCTGATTTTTGTCAACTCAATTTGAGAAATAGACCTAGGAGAGAAAGAGGCCAAAATTAGGAGTTGCAATGTAAAGTAGGAAAATTGTCCATACCCACTTTTGATATTTTTGGTAAATGTACTGGTTGTGCATGGGTGCAAAAGATTGATACCTACTTTCAATTCAATCTTATGACTGAAAATGAGGCAAGTAAGTATGCTACTCTTCATTTGGATGGAAAGGCTCATGAGTGGTAGTATCACAAAATTGTAACCTTGGGATATGATCTCATTAATTCATATGCTAACTTTACCTAGAGATTGATTGATAGATTTGATAAAAAGGACCCAGAGCTGCATTTAAGAGAGTTGGCACAATAGAAAGTAGAGTGGCTCAATTGACAGCTATGTATTTGAATTTTAGAGTCTTTCAGTGATGGTTTCCAATGTTTCGAAGAGGAGGCTGATTGTTCTTTTTACTAAAGGGTTGACATAACCACTTCGAGGATGGGTAAAAGCATTCGATCCACCTCCACTACAAGATGCTATAAAAAGAGCGAGAAATATGGAGCTCTCTACACCCAAAAACAAATTTCAGCCTAAGTCATTTTTAGCCAGGAAGGATAAGAAGCCTTCCCAGAAATAGTAGCCTAAGAAAACAAGCATGACAGAGGAAGCTAAAAATGAGCCGTGAAGGAAAAAAATATGTTTTTCATGCAAAGAGCCATGGGAGCCAAGATGTAGCTGCTTAGGAAGAGGCAAAGTGTACTATATTGAGGTCATTTCAGATAATGAATAAGAAAAAGGGGAGGATGATTCAAGGAGTGAATAGATGAATTGGAGGAGCATGTGAGTGGAGTAACTTCAGGAGGGGCAACCATTGCTATCCTATCATGTACATCTAGATATCACTCATTTAGAGCTAGAGGAGTTTTACAGGGGCAGCGAGTTACTGTTTTGATTGGCATTAGGGCAACCCACAATTTCATTGATGAGGGCCTAGTTGTGATGAGAGGCCTTGACATAGAGAATTTCAAGGGATTTAATGTTATGGTTGAAGATGGATTCACCATGACTTGCACGAAGAAAATATCTTAGATGAATCTCCTGTTAGGTTATTGTAGAGTGACTAATAAATTTTATGTGGTTGGGATTGGTGAGACAAATGTTGTATTGGGAGTTTAGTGGTTGCATTCACTAGGAAAATATTCACAAAAAATTTAGATAGTGGAATTGGAATTCAAAGTGGATGGAAAGAGGGTGGTTCTTTGGGGCATGTCTAATGGAGCACTGAAACTAGTCACATCAAAGAAGATGGAGGCCAATTGTATATATGGTGAGGCTGCATGGGTAACCCAATGTTGTTTTTTCCACCAAGACTTCTATAGAGGGTGAAAGACATTATCATGTTGATATACAGTTACTATTGGATAAGCATAGTTTAGTATTTGGTGATATTCCTCTTGGTAGGCCACCTGATAAAGGTTTCAAGAATGTTATTGATCCCGAGGAGGGTGCCAAACCCATTATCACCACCCTTTATCACCATCCAAAAAGGCATAAGGAGGAGAATGAAAAAGCAATCATAGTGATTCTTGATGTGTGGGGCATATCAGGCGTAGTTCCAGTTCGTTTGCTTCATTAGTAGTGCTGGTTAAAAAGGATAGAACCATGCATATGTGCATTGACTATAGGGCCCTCAATAAGAAAACAATAAAAAAGAGGTACCTTATTCCTAGGATTGATGGATTGATTGATGAGCTACATGGGGCAGTCTACTTCTTGAAGATTGATCTTTGATCGAGGTAGCATCAAATTAGAGTCAGAGTCTTAAGAGTATATCCACAATACAACATTCATATGCCACTATGATCATTATGAGTTTATGGTCATGCGATTTGGGTTGATCAATGCACTTGCTACTTTTCATTTCATGCATGAATCATGTATTCAACAAACAATTGTGTAAGTTTGTACCTGTCTTCTTTGACAATATTTTGATTTATAATAAGACTTGGGAAGAACATCTTAGACACATTGATGAAGTCTTAGGGGTAATGGACTGTAATGAACCAAACCAATTTTTTTCGATTTTTCAATAAAGCAACTCAACAAACAAGAACCCGTTAAGGTTAGCCCAAATCCAAAACAACCGCTGAATGTAACTCTACGCCAAGGATGCACACTCAATTCCAAAATGGAAGGGGTGTTGTCATATGGCGCCGAGGGTCTACTGAAAGTAAATGCAATGCTGAAATAAACTCGACACCAAGTATGTGCTCTCCAAACCCAAGGTGGGTATGGCGCTATCATATGGTGGAGGAACAACTGAAGATGATGCAATACTGAAAGTAAACTCAACACCAAGCATGTGCACTCCAAACCCGGGGTGGGTAAGGCGCTACCATTTGGCGGAGATTCTATTGTAAATGATGCAATGCTGAAAGTAATTCAAACACCAAGAATGTGCACTCAAACCTGGAATGGATGAGGTGCTAACATATGGTGTTGAGGATCCAATGCAATACAAAGAAGACTGAGCAGTGGCTAGTCTCTTCCACTAGGAGTGGGAAATTACAAAAGCTTAGCAAGTAAATAAGATAGCTGACAGTACTACTGTTCAGCGTTACAATGATATAGAAGTGCCTGCCAAGACCATTGAGTTAGAAGTGTATCAATGCTGCAACAATGTATATTATCTCTTCAATGCTCAACAAGACCTCCTAGACTCAAACCCCACTCAAAAGATGAACTCCTACAATCTGATATGACTGAACAATGACTGAAAATGCACAAACCAGCAACACTACAACTCACCAAAATGCTCATAAATCACTCCACACTCACCCAAATCATAAGAAATAAAATGCATAACCTCCTAGGGATGAAGGTGCCCAAGATACAATCCCAAAACCACCCCAAAGACTTGTCTTTGTTTTTGCACGGATTTCAATGAACTCCCAATTGGTACGACCCTCAAGGAAGGGTGACTTTGCTGCTCTAAAATCCCACACTCAACATAAAAATCTGCAACTTGGCATAGAGGGGCGCCCAAGGCTGCAAAACAGATTTGTTAAATACCCAGAACAAAACAAAAATCATATAAAGACTTCTAAGCAAAAAGGACTTCCAGCTATGCTAAATCAGCAAACTCCAAAATGCCCAAAAACATAATAGACTCCAACTATAAGCTCTATTTTCATTCTCTGATTGAGAAGCAATCACAAATCAGCTAGATATTATCTCTCAAACATGAAGATTGATCCTTGCTAGGAGGTATGCATTCCTTGAAGCACTTTGCCTGTATTCATTCCAGCAGCATAACAGTAGGGTAGATGTAAGATGATAAAATGAAGAATAGAAGCCTCCTTTTATAGACTTGAGAAGAATCTCCTGCAACTTCTAGAAAGTGCGCCAAAACCACTAGGAGTCAAAACCCATTCAAATTTCCAGTTGACTCTTCCCTCCTTCAAGATGGCATCCTTTTTCAAGTTCACAATAATTCTTTTAATAAAATAATGTCTCCCTTAAAGTTGGCGTCCATTTCCTCCAACTATAATTTTGGCCTTAGAAATATTTTACTTAGCCTCCTGATGAGGCATCCACCCTCCCAAAACCCCCTTTTTCAGAACAACTTAAAGTTATGAAGCTAGGCTAAGGGGTTAATGTGAAAATATAACATTATTTTAATTAAAATAACTTATCTCTCCAAAAATGCATCACAGGCCAAAAATCAATGTTACCCACTGAACTGCTTGAAGAGGAAATCCTGCTTAGTTGATGCCAACTGAACCACTGCCAAAAATAAAATTTACTAAAAATAGTAAATTCGAAAAGTTGCTCGGATCAAAGTGCATGCGATACCATTGTGAAGTTTTCTGAAAACCCAGAAAGAATCCGCAATTCAAAATCCCAAATTCCAAGATGGAGCCGTCATAACTTACTAAAAATAGTAAGTCCGGAAAGGTTGTCCGACGCCGTTGCATGTCATACCACTGCGAAGCTCTCTGAAAACCCAGAAGGAATCGAGAATCCAAACAGCCAAACTCCAACATGCAAACCCCAAAATCTTCAGAAGAAATCATCAAGTAGCCGGAAACCCTAATTCTGACTTTGACTGGCCTATAGCACACCGGGGATAGACTATCAATCACTGGGAAGTGTAGTGTTAAAAATGGGGACATTACATGGACGCACAATTACTATATGCCAAAATTTCTAAGTGTGAGTTTAGAATGACAAAGATTCTATACTTAGGGCATGTGATCAGTGCAAAGGGGGTCAATATTGACATGGATAAGATTCAAGCAATCATGGATTGGCAATTACCTAAGACATTGTCTCAATTGAAAGGATTCTTTGGTTTATGCAACTATTATAGGAGGTTTGTTAAGGGGTTTTCATAGTTGGTAGTGTTGATGCGATTTTTGTGACCTCACCAATCAGCCGAAGAACAAAATAGTTTGGGCTACTCCGTTCTCTCTTGATCAAAGTATTCCATGCGCTAAGATTGCGAGAAAGTTCGCATGTTCAACTCCAAGGTTCCTTAAGTGCGAATAGACCCAGTTTGGTTGATGTGTATTGCTGTGTTCGTACGAGGGGACTTACACAATTGTCCAGATTTCTTGCAGTTAGCAGCTAATGTATGATTTTGAAGGGGAATTCTCACGTGTATGATTTGGCAATGTGTATCTTTTCCTAAGACTAATAAGAAATGTACGGAAAGTAAAAGGGGTAAGGCCTAAGAAACTTATATTCTATTCTAAATGCAGGGTATGTGGGGCTTCGTCTCAATAGACTTCAACCGGATTTCACCTAGCCTCCGTCGGACAGCCTCAGCAAAATCGGTGCAATCTTCAAAGGGGATAGCAAAAGGTGTTCAAGTTATAGTTTAACATACATACACCATCAGAACAACGCATATAAGTATGTAAACCACAACCGAAGTTAGACACAAGATAATGTCCAGTTGACCACGCAAGGCAGACTTATCATCAACAAGCCGCTAGTGGTATGGAATAAAGCGAAGCTATCTCAATAAAACACCACACACCGAAGTAAGCTACTTGCATGAACTTAATCTACTTGGATACGAAAGTAAGAAGAAACCTTGCTAGCATTTCATGACAAGACGAATTCCATCATCAATGAAAAGATCTATTATCATAAAATGTGTTACACAACAATCTCCTCAAAAGTTTTCAAAGGGAAAACTTTCTCTCTTCTCCAAATTATGCAAAATGCTCTACAATACTACACTATCTAGCTCTCTCAATGTCTATCTAATTCTGATTTTCTAATTCTAATTCTAATCTGATGAATGACAAATGAGGGGGACTCCCCCTTTTATAGCTAGCCAAGTCCCAAAGGACGGCTAGGGTTACAATCAATAGAGTGGCCAGAATCGTGCCACCTCAGCCCTAACCCTAAAAACTGCCAGAATAGGGAGTGGTACATTAAATGAATCAAAGATTCCCACTCACTCCCAAAATAGAAAAAGGTAATAAATGCTCCATATTCAGTCTTCTAGAAGATCCTCGTCCAGTAGTGTGTTCCCATTTGCCCTCTCTCTGATTGCCAACTCAACAAATCTGCTAAGTACGGCCTCAACCTCCTGAGCTGAAATCGGTGGAACACAATCCAACTGAAACTCTAACACCGTGACTGAATGCTCGTGCCTCGTACAGGATTTTCTCCAAGCAGCTAATGAGTCCTGCGTGTTCTGGATCAAAGTGGAGAATGTAGCAGTATTTTCAAAGTCATCCTGTACAAAGGCCTTAATGTCTGCGAAGAAAGGCACCAGCAAACCCCTCAAATTATCAAAATTAACTTCATCTGGATTCAGCCGCCTAGCAAATATGGCCTCGAAAGTGTTCTGAACTCCATCAATAATGTTGGCCATAGCCTTGTGAACCTTGGCTGAATCCGCCCGTGCCGCATCGAAGAAGCCACGCCCTGTGATAGTGAAGAATACCACCGGAGAAATCATATCGGTCATTCGCCTGAATGACACCTCCATCAATCAGCAACTGCAATGGCACATGCCTCAACACCTCAAGACGCTGGATCACCCTACTCTGATAGATAGAGGCATCGCCCCGGGCCTGATCCACCGCATCCATCCGTGTCAAAATAGAAGAGGCCTGCTGAAAGGCAAAGGCAAGGTCCTCCATAAACTTCTCTGTCTCGGTACAAACTCCTGTGACCCATTTGTCTGCCTCCTGTGCCATCCTCCCCAACTCAACCAAGCCGCTGATCGACTCTCTAGGAATATCCGCTGGAGGCTCTATCACTGGTACATCCTGTCCTCGAGAACGAGACAACTGCTGTACATATCCAACTAACGCCTTGTGTTCTCGTTTCAACTTCTTGTATTTTCCTTCTTTCTTGAACAATCTATCTTTGAGGGCAAGGAAGGAGTTATCACACTCCTCAACAATTTGAGCACCAGTAGGGCGTCCCAAATCCAGAGTGGTGACCACATAATTCTCAGGAACTGCTTCATTCTGGTCACACTCGACTCGTGGGACAGCAACGTGAAGAGTACGAGAGCCATCCTCGCCGATTGGAGATCTTGAAAATTTTCTTGCCTTCTTCTAGCCCGGTTGGAGGGCGATCCGGTTCAAAAATTCTTCCATCTCAAGCTGGCGGATCCAATCCTCCTCACTCGGGCTCCTTCTCATTTCTATCTCTTTAAGCCAATCCGGGCCTCATACGATTATGCTCAGTGCTTTGCTCATTACCCACCGACTTCCCTAACTGTTCAACCTCTTCCTCGATGCGGCGAGGGCTCATTTGTCCTCAAATTGGTAATTATCACGACACTATATCATCATCATAGCCATCATTTCATGGCGCCTCTAATTCTGCTGGGCGGGGAGATTACGTTAATAGTCCCCTCATCATCATCTTGATCAATCCCTAGCAATTTTATTGGCACTTTGTGTCCGGCTCCCTCGTGGAGATATCATCTGTATCTCCGGTGCGATTACATTTGCAATCCTCATTCGGTAAGAGCAAAGACACCTCACATGCGGCGGAGAGCGTGTCTCCAAGGGTGCTGCCACTGTGACTCGTGGAGGCTCTGGCTGAACTAATTCTTTCTTTCTGGACTCTGGCCCTCTTGTGATCTGTTTCTTTCTTCCTGTGGTGGGCGTCCTGTGATCTCCCATCAAGTTGTAAGTCAAAGCAATTGACCTACCTTTCAATCTGCTCACTCTCCTGTCAACCCAAGCCCTGGTGAATGTCATAACTGGGATGGAAAGAGTATCTAAATCAGCAACCTCGGGCTCTGACCAATCTACAGGTGGAAGTGGAGTATCCCGAACAGCTGCATAGTCTGGATGAACAACATCCATATCCTCATTAACCTGGTCCGGAACTGGAACTACCTCACACTCCCTGATCAGAGTAATCGGCAACCTAGAGAACATTCTCTTCCTTACTTCAATTTCATCAACTGCATCAGCCCAGTAATCTTCTATAGTGGCCTTATGTTTGAATTCCTCTGACAACACCCAGTTGATGTTATGGTGCGGGTCATAGTGTTGTCTACTTGTGTGATATGAAGAATGATAAAATTGAAGCTCACTTTCAGCTTCTCTAGCTGCCTGTATCGAAGGACAAACCTCATCCGAGTTGCCCATCACAATTGGAAACTCTATCCCTCCTTTCTTCTTTTTCTTCTGGATTTTGTCAAAGGCAAGCAACTGTCTAGATATCTCTAGCATTATTATTCTATCTGTTGGGTACTTAGGCAGCCTATATGGGTATGAAGAAAATCCTTGCAGCCTAATGTATGAGAATCTCGGAAATTGTATAAACCAGCACCCATACCTTTCAATTAACTCCTGGGCATCTCTAGAGATTCTGTGATGTAATCTCTCCTGAAGTAGCCTTGTGATATACATGGTGAATGAATCGTTGACACGTTTGTAGTGGGTTGTACTTGACAGGTGCAACTGTGGACACGCATCATGGATTTTGAACTGATGAGAGCCGCATCCAACAGGCTCTTTGTAAGAGATCCCCCTGTACTTCGTCATCCGTGCCAACATATAAACAAGATAGGAGCTCATGTAAAACGTTTTAGTTCTCCTCAAGCTCAGGAGCTGCTCATGTATGTTATCACTGATCATCTCAGCCCAATTGACATAATCCTTTCCTTCTAACACCAGGTTGATGTAATAAAACATCCAAGGCTCGAAAATGTAAGACTGTGGGCAACCACCAACCCTGCTCAGCAACATGATAAGATCACAATATTCACATTTAGGGTCCTACTGCTATGATACGCCCGGCTTTAACCATGCGAGATGGCAGATTCACTCATCGATTGAGTGTTAATTGTATCCATGCACCTCAGATGTGGAAGCATACATCCGCTCCATTTCGCTCTCGCAAGTTTGTAGATCATGTTTACGTGCCTGCAGGGATCAGCTTCACCAATGGCGCGGTGAGATTTTGCAAACGCGGCCCATGCGAATTGTCATGATGGAGCCAGTGTTCCTTCCTGCGTGGCGGTTAAGGCGCACTCCATCATCAGCTCGAACAAGATAGGCTGGCGGAAAACCGGCCGGTTGCATATAATCCGCCGGTTGATGTTGTGCGAAGTGGCCAAAGCCGATGACTTCCAATTCAAATAGCACGATTCTTGAATGTTTGTAGGTTAGCCAGGCCAGGTTACGTATCCGTCCAACACTTGATTTTGAAATGAACCCGACTTTCTGGCATGAGCGTTTTAAACTTCTTGATCCGCGACTTTGTCTTGAGGCACCATTGTCGCTTCCGGTAGGTTGTCCCTCGCTTGACCATACGCAACATAACAAACATTCATCAGCAATTAAATTTAATTTAATAAAATAAAACATGATAAGGGGCTGCAGTCGAATTCTAGAAGCTGCAATATCTTTCGTGTTTGCAAACCTCAGCTTCTTCTCTTGGATAAATTCGAATTCTGACACTTAGAACAGATTTCTAAGTGAACCTTGAGGACTTTACTTCTCAATCAGCAATCAGCAATTGGACTTCAACTATTTCGTATCAGCAATCAGCAATTTTAATTTCTATGTCTTTGCACTTCAAACCAGCAACCTCACACTAGCAAGTTCGTACTTTTCTCAACTATTTCAATTCAATACAAGGCGTCCTTTTCAACTCTACTTAACAAATCATAATTCAGGCCCAAAGCCGTACCTTTTCAAGCAACTTCAATTAAGCAAATCAGATTTCAAACTTCAACTTAGCAAGGCCGTACTTCTCAAGCAATGGCGCACCTCTTTCAAGCTTCTATTTCAAGCTTCTATAATTCAAGCAAATCAAACTTCAGCCACTTAAGTCGTACCCTTTTCAAGCAAGCTCCAAACGCAGCAAACACCCCAGTAATGGCGTACCTCTTTAGCAACTCTTAGCAAAATTCGAACTCCTTCGAGCTCACTCAGACTTAGCAAATTCGCCTTCTCCAGTTGTGAAAATGAGTGAAGAACTTCTCCATTTTATAGCTAAAATTCGAATTCTAGAAGAAGTTAATTTTAGCCAGTGTCATTAAACTCCACTACTCCACTTCAAGAATTCGAATTTTCCCTCTCTGGTGTTTCTGACAGTTGTCTCCAGTCGTCGGGAATATTATTCTTCTAGAAACTTGACTTTGACTGGCGTTCTGGATTCCTTTTCGAAAAATTCAAATTTAAATTCATCTTCTTTTAACTCACCAGCCGGAGCTCTGTCACTTGAATTCGAATTTTTAACTTCATCATCTGCTCTGGAAAATTCATCTTCGAAGAGCTTAATCACAATTATCTAGGCAACTCTCTTCAGATTCATTGTTCGAAGAAAATTCGTTTTGAAACACATTTTATTCATTTTTGCCTTAGAAAATTTAAAATTCTCCCTTAGGAAAATTCACAATTCAAGCACTGATTAAATTCCTCACTGAAAAGGTGTCGGCGAAGCTCAGAAAGATTTGGAAATCCGTTCATCATCACAAATGTTCAATACCCAGAAGCAAATTCTCGTCAGAATGTCTCGAATCCATGGGTACCCAACGAATGGGTTCATTTAAATTTTCAATTTTGAACCTCAAAAATATTATATTATTTCCATCATTTAAATTCGTTCTTCGCCTGTGATTACTCTGTGTTGCTCTGACTTCTTGAAAAATTTGAATCACTTGAATTATCATCGTCTCTGAATTCATCACTGGGAAAAGTTGCTCGTGCTCTGAGAATTTTCATCAACTTGAAGCTCTAGGTGTATTTTCCAAGGAAAATAAATTTGCCTTAGAAAATATTTTAAAATCCTCTTGCACTTTGAGAACTTGCCTTAGAAAAATTTTATTGCCAGTGGAGAGGAATTTTTTAATCAACTTCGTTCATTCCCGGCACGCCTTGTACATTTTATCTCCACTTCATCCCATATCACTTCACACTTGGAAAATACTAATTCAAAAGCCCAACGCCCTAGAAAATATAAATTTCACGCCTTAGAAATTTTTCAACATTTTATCACTCTAGGCGCACAACACTTGACATCTTATTCTCAACGCCTTGGAATATATTTTAAAATCACCTTATAACTCCCTTCAAACATTGGCGCATATTTCACTTAGCATTTTATTTTTAACGCCTTGGGATATTTAAACGCTTAGCATAGGCCTTAGAAAATATCCTTAACACCTTATGACTCCCCTACTTTGGCGCATACTTCACTTAACTCACCTTTGGCGCGTTCTAAGTGTGGAGGAGGATAACGTACCAGCTTTCACCATGCTAGGTAACACTTTTCACCCTACTTACCACTTGTATTTACCATTTACCATCCAAGTATGGGCGCATTTCCTTGTAGGAGGAGGACAAACTTGCAAATGCCTTCATGTGACTTTTCAACTTCCGTTTTTTTGTCTTCATGTGAGCTCATTTGGGCGCATTTAGGAGGGTGAGGAGGACAAGCATGCAAGTTGGGCGCATTTCCATACTTGTGAAGGATGAAATCTCCAACATCTTTGGGTGACCCTTCACCTTCCAAAATTTTGTCTTGACTTGCATGATTTGGGCGCATTTTAGCCCCTGAGAAGGATGAACAACCTTTGACCTTGTTGACTCTTTGCAAGTTGGGCGCATTTCAATGCCTGAGAAGGATGGGCGCATTTTGATGCATGAGGCGGATTTCCCATACTTAGAAACTTTTTCAACTTTTTCCTCTTTCATCTTGGGCGCATTTTGCCCCTGCTGCAGGACGAGCAACTTTGACTTTGTTTGACCTTCTTCATCTTGGGTGCATTCTGCCAGTGGAGGAGGATGAACTCACACTTAGAAAATTTTCATGCCTCTTTAGCTGAGATGGGCGCATTTTCCTATGCCTGCTGGACGAGACTCCAGACTTAGGCAAATTTTCATCGTCTTTTACCAACATCGTGCCCTGCTATTTATAGTAAGCTTCTGAATTTGCGCCTCTGAAGCTCGGATCAACTTGAAATTTCAACACAGCTTCCTCATAACCCTATCAATCATTTTTCTAAGCATCGCCACTTTAGTCACTCCGCTATTTATAGCTCAAGTTAAGGTGGCTTTACTATGTAGTAAGCCCCTTGCTTCGAGTAGCCCCAAGTCTGGTTCTAGTTGAAATTTGAATGAGTATGGCCCTCAACACGCGACTGCTAATGGTTAATCGACAAACTGATTTACGGCTTTTAGCACGCACTTGACTTTTACCATGGGGCCAGTAAGTGTCTGACTTGGAAATTTCACCAACAGATAGCTTGAGGGACACTGATCGCGGTGGTTTACGCCGGATTTCGAAGATTCTGACTTTTGATACCTATTTTTAGGCTCCGAAGCTGAAAACCCTAATTTGTATTGCATGTGACAAATGGACTCCCTCGCTTGCCTCGCTTCGCGTGCGTGACGCGGGACAGCTTCCATGATTCTCAACTGGTATACGCCGGACACACCTCAAGTAAAATAAGTTCCTTACCAGTGAGAAGGCTGTGCATGTCAAGCACCATCAGCGTAAGTTTCTTGAAAACCCATCAGAATCACCTACATGCAAAAGAAACCTCTCGACATGCACCCTAAAAAATAGCCCCTCGGCGTCGGAATCCCCGAAAGCGGTCATCTCCTAATTTGCATGCTAAGCATCATCGCTAAGGTCTCAAAACCCGAAATGAATATCCGTGACATGCAAAGAAAAGTTTGCATTTGACCGGAATTAGCCCTCGAAGCCTGACCTTAAAAGTGCAGTTGTTCCGTTGCTCAAATTTACGGGCAATCTGATATACTCCTCGAAGCCGTATGATGATCTAATCTCAAATAAATATAAATTGTTTCAATAGCACTTCTACTTCAAAAGGTATCTTAGAATCTGATGAAAATTGGCTGGAGGCCTGCTGGAAACATGCTGACAACAACATTAAGTTCAATTTTCAATTTACTCACTTCATCTGACCTTGAACTGACCAGGAACGACGAAACCCTAATTTTAGACTTGGCCAATATTTCGCGTTTAAGCTCAATGACGGACACAACCCCTCGAAAGGCAGACATCAGAAAAGAGACAGAGCGAGAGAGAGAAGAAAACCCAAGCCAAAAGACCGGAGCGGAGCAAAAATCAGGGGGTCCCCATCTTGAATGGGGCGATGTGTGAAAAGGTCACAACAGGTAGCACCCTTGATAGATTTGATCAAGAAGGGGCTATTCACTTGGATAGAGGTAGTATAGACATTTGGTAGACTCAAGGAGGTCATGAGCTTTTGTCTAGTTTTAGCATTGCCAAACTATTTTTCAGCCCTTTTTGTAGGAGTGCAATGCTTCAGGTGAGGGCGTTGAAGCCATTCTTATGCAAAACAAGCATCTTATTGCATTCAAGAGTAGGAAGATCAAGGAAATAGAGAATTTTTTTTCCATTTATGACAAGGAAATGTTAGCCATAATGCATGCCTTGGCTAAGTTCTGACTATACTGTAATGTCCCCAAAATTTGGACAAAATGACTCAATTATTTAATATTCCCTAACTCTTAAATTATTTTCAAAAGAGGGATATTAAATAATTATTAAATCAAGTTATTAAGTGACTTAGTAAAATATTTTAAATATTTCCTTGTAAAAGTCACTTATATTTTGAAGGGTGAAAATAAATCATAAAGTGACTTATGAAGTATGAATAGCATTACTTTATATAAAAAAAGGGTCACTTGTAATTTTGAAGGGGAAATACAAAAAGAAAGAGGAAGGAAATATTCGACACTTCTTCATGTATGCATATCATTCACGGCAGAGAAGAGAGGCGAGCTTCTTGTTTAGGGTTTGAAGGCCCTTGCAAATCCAGGTTCGGGTGTGAAATACCATCCCCTAGCTGGAATAGTTACTTATTTGAGGCGTAGGACTTTCAAGTGCAAGTCGAATTTGCAGATCAGCCTGGAGAATGCTACCCGAGTTTATTTCATATTTTCGTGGTTATAGCTTCAGCGTTTTGCTTCTACACGAAATCAGTTTTGGAGCAGTTGATACAATTGTTGAAGGCATCACACATCAGAAGAACCCTAGGTACAACAATATCTGATATATACTTCTCTTTCTGGGCTGGATTTAAGATGAACTGAGCAGAAAATGCAAAGACGTGCTTGTCTGGGAAGGGAACAACTATAAGACAGCAAGATTTCAGGTCGTGGTTGCTGCTGGGAGTGTCTTGGTCAGGCGTGGAGTCTTGACAGCAGACGCATCATCATCAAGAGGAGATTCGTGGCCCTTGAGAGTGATGACTGGAACGCCTAAGGCAAAAACGTGGTCTTAAGGAGCTGAAACGTGGGTATTTGAAGAATGTCTGGAGCTGCTGTACAGTTTACCAGCCATGGCGACTAATCTCCAGGTCTGCATACTTTGTTATCTGTTTACAAGAGCCATTTAGTGGGTGCTAAAGAGTCAATATACGTGTTTGCACTGATTTAAGTCTGCCATTGTTGAAAACCCATGTATTTGTGCCTAGTGTAAGCACTGTGTAACTGGGTGTAGTATCCAACAGTGGTATAAAAGACTGTTCATTATTTATGATAGAAATCACACTAAGAAAATACATCTCACCTGCTGTAGTCATCTTATTTGCTGTTATGCATGAACTGTGTCGTTTGGTTAAGTCCTTTGTGAAGCATATTTACTCAGGTGTTCTGTACTGGGTTATTCATTGCTGATTATTGAAAAACTTTCCTGAACTGTAATACAAAGGCATGTCTTCTTGTACTCGGAACTGTCATTATTTCAATGCTCATTTTATTGCTTACCTATAACTGCATTCATCGGAACATACCAAGGTCATCAAAGGGGGACTATCAAAAATCAAGAAAAAGGAAACCTGAAAATCCATACACAACAGGTCAAGAACTCGCAGTGGTATTAGAGTATTGTCACTGTGTAATGAAACGAGCTCCCCTCAAACCAAATCAAGCAACCAACAGAAATTATAACTGCATATCTACAGCTCACACATCAATGGGTTATCAATTTCCAAAGGAGTCCAAACAGAAATTTTAAAGCAAATTTTGCAGGGCTCTTTACATATACTTGGTAGGAGGTAAGTTTGTGGTAAGAACAAATCATAACAACCTCAAATACTTTCTAAGTTAGAAAGATTTAAATATAAGACAACAAAAGCGGGTTAACAAATTATAGGTATATGACTTTGACAAAGAGGAATGTAGTTGTTGATGCCTTGTCCAAGAAATCTACTTTGTGTTCAATGTTAGAAATTCTAGTAGATTGGAAGGCTAATCTCTTGGTGGAGTATTCGAAGAATACTTTTGCTTGTGATGTTATGGAGGGAAAGGTGCAAGATGATAGGTACAAGGTGGTGGATGATCTTATTTTGTACAAAGATAGAATTTACCTTGCCCCATAATTGAAGATGAAAGAGAAAATATTGAGAGCCATCCATGAGACATCGTTAGTAGGACATCTTTGTTATTCCAAAACATACAAACAAACCAGGGAGAGGTTCGCATGGAAGGGAATTAAGGATGATGTGTAATGTCCCCTTCTCAGTAGTGAATCTTGCAGTTGACTGTTAGCCTATTCCTGAGACCCGTAGGCTACTCGGAGGAGAAAATTAGGGTTTCCTGCTTTTCAGGGGGTTGTTGCTTGAAGTTTGGTGATTGGATTGCGGATTCTTTCTGGGTTTTCAGAGAGCTTCGCAGTGGTATAGCATGCATGGTGATCCGAGCAACTTAGGGAATTTGCTATTTTTAGTAAATTCCATTTCTGGTAGTGGTCCTGTTGGCTTTGGTGTAGTTGGCTCTCTTCTTTAGCCAGTCCAGTTGGTATTGTGATTTTTGGCCTCCTGATGCATTTTCTGGTGAGATAAGTTAATTTAATCTAAAAAATGTTATATTTTGAGGTTATAACCCCTTGGCTTAGCTTTATCACTTTAAGTTGTTTTAGAAGGGGGACTTCAAGGGTGGTTATCTCATTAGGAGATAATATATTTTTCTAAGGCCAAATTATATGTTGGAGAAGTGGGACGCCTACTTGGGGAGAAGATTAATTTTAATAAAGATAAAATATTTGCCTTATGAGAAAAGGATGCCATCTTTGGAGGGAAAGGAGATAAAGTCAAATTTGAATTTGGGCGCCCTTCTTGAAGCTTCTAGAAGATTCCTCTCAAGTATTTATAAGCAGGCCTCTGCTCTTCATTTCTTCGTCTTTTGTCTACCATACCGTTATGCTGCTGGATTGTTTAGGCAAAGCTTTGAGGCAAGCATACCTCCTAGCACTTGGCTCATCTTCTTGTTTGAAAGATAGCAACTAGTTGGGTGATAGATTGTAGTTGAGTTGCTTTGTAGTGAGTTCTTGCATTTGTAGTGGATTTCTTGCATTTGTAGTTCAGTTTCAAGCATATTAGTGAAGTTTTTAGAGTTGCTGGTTTATGCAGCTGATTGTGAGTTTTAGTCATATTTTCAAAAATAAAAAAATTCTCCTTTTGGGTATTGTATCATTGTATTTCTTTGGCAGGGGCGACCCTTTGTACTGATTTGCAGATTTTATTATGAAGAATTGGATTTTTAAGAAGCAAATCGCCCTCCTTGAGGGCCGTACCATTTCATGCTACATTGGGATGCGTGCAAGTAAAAATTAAGGGCTGTGTTTTGGGGTTTTATCATTGGAATAGGGGCGCCATCATCCTTGGAGTATTATGCATTTTGTCTCAGGCATTTTGGGTGAGTTTTGAGTGAGTTGTGAGCATAATAGTGAGTTGCTGATTTGCTGGTCTTTCCATTTTCAGTCAATAATCAGTTATATCAGATTGTGTGAATTCCTTAGTTGAGTGTGAAGTTGATTTTAAGGGGT
This sequence comes from Sequoia sempervirens, assembly GCA_007258455.2. NCBI lineage: Eukaryota > Viridiplantae > Streptophyta > Pinopsida > Cupressales > Cupressaceae > Sequoia > Sequoia sempervirens. The sequence goes on from VDFB02091008.1 coordinate 20,798, forward strand.
CTTGTGAGCATTGGAGAGTTGTTAAACATTATTGCATCATTATTAAGCTTCTAATCTTGTGTTCTTGGCAGACACTCTATCTCATTGTAAGCTGAACAATAGTATTATCAACATTCTCACTTCTTTTTTATTTATTTACTTGTACTTCCCGTTGAATAAGTGGAAGAGGCTGGCTTGCCGCCTATTTACTTTCAGAAATTGCATTGTACTTCAAATTGCTGATCGACTGAGCTGTCACTAAATTCATGGATCCTCTGACCATATGCTTGCCCCTCCTCCCATATCGGGGCTTAGGGCACATTCTTGGTTAGAGTTACATTCTGATCAGCTAGCTCATAGGGATCCTCTGACCATATGCTCGCCCCTCTTCCCACATCGGGTTTTAGGGTGCATTCTTGGTTAGAGTTACTTTTAGTTCAAGATCCTCTGACCATATGATAGTACCTTGCCCAAATTGGGGATCCTGGTGCACATCCTTGGTTAGAGTTACCTTCCGCATCGTTTTGGTTTTAGAGCTAACCTTAACGGGTGTGTGTTGCATTGTAATTGCTATCACAAAATAAAAAAAATTTGGTCCGGTTCATTACATGATGTCTTGTAACATGTTTGTGAGTGCTTGAATTGTTATTAGAACAATTTCAAACATACTTTCCTAGTAGGATTATTGCAGCCCCTACTGATTCGAGAGTATATCCATGGATTTCATTATAGGTCGTCCATGAGTACAAGGAAAAGATTGTATATTTGTGGTGGTTGACAAATTAATTGAGTATGATCACTTCTTCGCCATATCTTTTGAATATAAGGCACCTCAAGTTGCAGAATTGTTCTTTAGGGAGGTGTTTAGGTTACATGGTCTACCCAAGAATATAGTGAGTGATTGGGAAAGCAGGTTTCTTAGTATGTTTTGGCAGGAGCTCTTTGGGTTAATAGGTCTTGAGCTAACTTTGAGTATCAACTATCATCCTCAAATAGATGGGCAGATGGAAATTGTTAATAAATGGGTGGAAGGTTATTTGCATAATTATGTTTTAGGGCAACAAAAGGCTTGGGTTAGGTGGTTGTACTTGGGTGAGCATTGCTACAATACCATCCATCATATGTCTATTGGCACAACTCCTTTCAAAACTTTGTATGGGTATGATCTAAGTCACAAGGTTCGAATTCGAATTCGAATTCGGCAACATTGAAATTCGGATGAAGTTCGGCAAGGAAAAAATTCGGATCAAATTCGCCTTATGTAATTTTATATATATATATATATTAAAATTTATAAATATTTATATAATTTATTTTATATAATATAAATATGTAATTTAATAATATTATATTAAATTATAATATAAATATATAAATTTATAATATTATAAATATATTTATTATTTTTAAATTTATTCATATATTTTTCGTTAATAAATACATGATATGGGTAGAGATAAAAATAATACATTATATATAAAATGATATTAACAATATATAGAAACATAATATAAGGAAATAATATTATATTAAGTTGATGAGTTTAAAATTTTCACAAAATATTTAAATTTGTCAACTTTTATATGTTAATAATTTTAAATCTAAATTAAATATTTTAAAATATTAAATTTTAATTATTAATGTTAGCTATAAAAATAAATAAGTAAAGTAAAATAATATTAAATTTAAACTATATTAAATGTTATTTTTTAATAAAAATTTAATATAAATAAAATAATAATGCGATGTTTTCTCACGCCTTCGAGAAGCCATGCGATGCTTGAGGACCATCGCGACTTCAAGAAGCCTGTATTCCTCCCGTCCGCTATTTCTCTGCTGTCGCGGTTGAACAAATTCGGATGCAAAAATATGAAAATAACTCAAGCAGTCAACTGACCTTTTCTCTGCGCTCTCCCGGTGGTCGTTTCATTGCATGCATTACTTCCGTCGGAAGCAGGGCTCTCCTATGCCCTAGCCAGTAGCGGTGGGAAAGAGCGGCATTAATTTTGTCGCGACCGTACCGTTCAAAATCCCTATTAAAAAATGCTTACGAAAAATATATGTTAATAAAAATACAGTTGCCCTTTCCCGTACGAATTTAGCTGCGAATTTAAACGAATTTTATTAATTTTTTAAATGTTCGCCGAATTTCGAACTTCAAGCTTGAAATTAGAATCACAGCTGACTTCACGAGAGTATGATGTTGTTGTATCCTTTGTGGCTTTAGTCATTGTTGATAGTACGGTATCAAAGGTCAGGATTGTAAGTGATCAGCAATAATCATTCTATATGGTGTCATTAAATGAATTAGTCTGTTCCTTCTCGAGCTTCCACTATTGGATGAAGAGGGAAAATTTGTTGAAGTTCGTAGCAGCTTCAGGCGAATCCTTCCAGCCCAGATTATATGCGACTTGATAAAGAGACACATACATTGATTATTATATTTTAATTATTTGTATTTGTACAAGTTAATGAAGAGGTCTGAATTGATTATGAGGCCGACCTCATTCCTCCTTGGGACGTGATTTATCTAAGAGGCTCAATTCTTTATGAGGACGACTTATATCTCATTGGATGCGTCTCTTTGTAAGGCCGACTTACTTTGGAAGGTGGCGTCTCTTCATATGATATTTATATTCGATGAGTTTCTCTCATTCATCATCCATTCTACATTGTTCTATCTTCAAGTTCTTCAAGTGCGAGTTTGTGCAAAGAGCAGATTGTGATCTGAGTAAAAGGTAGAGATAATTATTGGCAGTTTATATTACTCAGTTCTGCATTGCATTAGATTGTGATGCTATGTATTGGCCTATTGTAAAGGAGATTCATTTATTGATTCAATAATATAAGAGATATTATTGGCTGGGTTTTTCTCCCTCAAGAGGAGGGTTTTCCCAGGGTATTTGCTGTGTACTGTGTTGTTTTTTTTGAATTAATTTTTGTGCATTAAATCTGATCATAAAACTAATATGGTATCAGAGCGGGTTTGAGAAGATCGTGATTAGATTTGATACTACAGCGATACTCCATTCTCTTCATCTTAATTCTTTGTCTATCTCTACCTCAATCAAGATGGTGAACGGATTGAAGATCGAGGATAGACTCGAGGGAGCATCCAACTATACATCATGGAGGTTTAGGATAATGCTCACCTTAGAAGAGAATGATTTGGCTGAGTTTGTGGAGACCAAAGTTCCCAAACCTGAAGAGGAAGAAGAGAAGTTGCAATGGAGGAAGAAAGACATCAAGGCAAAGAAGTTGTTGGTTGATTCCGTCAAAGACCATATCGTTCCGATTGTCTCCAAGTTGAAGACTGCAAGGGAGATGTTCAAGACATTAGAGGAGATGTACGAAATCAACAACTAGCCAGGAACTTGCGCTGAAGCCACAACTTCAACATGTGAAGATGGTGAAAGGAGAAACAGTGATTGCCTACTTCATGAGGATTTCAAAATTGAGAGATCAACTCTCTACAATTGGTCATGTGGTCGATGATAAAGACTTGACGATACTTGCTCTCAACGGTTTGCCATTATCATGGGAGTCCTACATTCAAGGAATTAGTGCAAGATCCAAACTTCCGAAGTTCGATCGCTTGAGGGCGGATTGTATTCAAGAAGAGTCAAGATTGGTGGCTAGAGGCGTTGGTCAAAGTTCATCTAATGAAGATATTCATGTTCTTGCCTCCCAAGCTTCGAAGAAGAAGGGAAAAGATGGAAAGAAAGCATTCTTCAAGAGGAATCGAGATAAAGGAAATGATGGTGCTCCCCCTTCCAAGAAAAAGAGAGATTTGTCCAAGATCTAATGCTTTAGGTGTGATAAGTTTGGCCACTTTGCTAAGCATTGTCCAACTAGACCTAAGCAACAAGCCATCGTTGCAGATGTTGATGATGCTTCTCCGCAAAAGGATTCAAGTGAATATTTGTTCTACTCGACATTGTTAAGCAGTGTACCTACCGACACCAACACTTGGATGATCGACAGTGGTGCTTCTAGACACATCACTGGTTTTAAGGAGCACTTATCAAGCTTGGTGGAGAGAGATTCTTCCGAACAAGTCATCATTGGAGATGATGCTAGCTACTCCGTAAAAGGGATTGGCACCTCTACACTTCATTTGGATTCCGGCATCACACTTTAGTTAAGCAATGTCATTTATGTTCCAGGAATCAAACGCAATCTCATTTCAATTTCAGCCTTAGAAGATAAAGAATATCAAGTTGCCTTCTCCAAAGGAAAAGTACTTGTGTGGATGGAGAATTCTAGCTTCAAGGATGCTCAAGTAATTGGAGTTAGACATGAAAGTCTTTACAGAATTTGCATGCGTCCTCTACAAGCGTTGGTCCATGATTCTTCAAGTCTATGTGATCTTTGGCATCGGAGATTGGCTCACCTACACTTTCGAGCCTTACCTATCATGGAGAAGATGGTGTCGGGTCTTCCTAAGTTCAATCAAGAGCATGAAGGAACTTGCAAAGGTTGTGCATTAGGTAAGAATATAAAAGCTCCTTTCCATAGTAGAGAAAATAGATCTAAGTGCATTTTAGACCTTATTCATTCTGATTTATGTGGACCTATGTTTGTTCCGTCTTCAAGTGGATTTTTGTATTATGTTTTGTTTGTTGATGACCACTCTAGAAAGACTTGGATTTATTTTTTGAAAACTAAAGAGTTTGAGGAAGTGTTAGGAAGGTGTCATGTCCCCTTCTCAGTGACATCTCTCGGAGTACAGGATTGGCCTATCACACGACCCTCGTAGGCCGATAGACTGGATAGGGGGTCACTTCGGAGCTTGGCTCAGCTTCAGTTGGCAGAGTTTGATCAGTAGGCTTTCGTTTGGGCTCGATCGGAGACTTTTTGCAGAGTTGCTATTTTTAGCAGTTCCTAGCAGGCAGCGTGGGACCCCTGCTATTTTTAGCAGTATGGCTTTGGCAGCGTTCAGAATCACTTCAGTGTTCGTCAGCTTCAGACGGAACAGTCATCGGATGAGTAGCGAGAGAAATATTAATATTTAATTGTATTAATTAAATATTAATTATTTAATGATTATAATATAAAGTTATAATATTAAATTATAACTTAAGTGATTCTTCTTGAGGGGTGCGCCATCATCAGAAGGGGCCAAAATTGTCATTTAAAATTATATTAAAATATTTGGCTGAGACTATGGAGAAATTAAAAGAATTAAAAGTGAATATTTTAATGAAACCCTATTATTAAGGAAATCGCACTTTTGAGCCATATAGTGCATTTGCCTTGGGTTTTGAGCCATTATGTGATTATTGAATTTTGAGAACTGATCAACTTTGATCTGAGCAAGAGACTTTAGGGTTTCAAGTTCAAATTCCTTGGGGAACGAGCCATCTCCACGGGAAGCAATTCAGAGGCTGTGAAATACCACTTGATTTATTGCAGCAGAGGTTTCTTCATACAGGAGGAATCACAGAGCTTCAGAGATTATTCATTTTACAGAGCTTTAGCATATTCTATCATTCAGAATACCTTCCATTCATCTAGGCACCCATTTTCAGAGATCTGGAGAGCTACAGAGAAGGCCGTACAAATTCATTAATTGCTGGTTCTGACACAGCCGTACATGTACCAGGCCGTACTGCACCAGCAAGGACGTCTTCTTCATCTCAGAACAAAACGCCTATCCTTTTGACTTCCAGTTGGCATCATTAACGGCGTTGGGGTTCCAGAAGGTATTGAAGATCACCAGACAGGAGGAGAACAGAGAGGTCATTGCAGCCGTACCTTTTTCATCAGAATATTTATTGCTGTATCAAAAAATCAGGTTTTCAAAAATCGTTGCCTTTTACTTTGCAAGTTATCAGATCTTCAATGTAATCGTCCCAGTAGAATAATAAAGAGTCTGGCATCTATATTCTCAAAGGATTTCTTAGTTTTTAGAGTTATATATTTTTTAGTGAATTTATTTCAAGTTATTGCAAAAATCGCAAATTTCATTTATTGTTCAAAAACCTCAAAAAACAAGCAAAAATCAAAAACCTTCAGAAAAACCTAAAAACAGTCAGATACAGAGATTTTGGGGAAACTAGGGTTTCTACAGTGGTATCAGAGCTAAATCCTGCCATCCTGAGGGTTTAGCCATCATATGCAGCCAGAGGAGTTTGATACATACAGGTACTATATTCGCAGACGTGCCTTGATTGAAAGGCAACGCAGTTTGAGCAGGCAGCCAGGAAACATGGCTGACAGGAATGACAGGGCTGACAGAACAGATATACCTAGGACAGAGATCCCACCTAATAACAGAGATCAGGATGATGCAGAGGTCTTGCTTGCACTCAGAGATTTTCGTGCAGGACAACGTCGTTCCGATGATGTACTACAGCAGGTGGCAGTAGCACTGTAGAGATTGGGTACCTCGAGGAGACCGTCACCACATCGTGACGATGACAGGAGTGATGCAGGGTCACGGAGAGCTCCTAGGACAGTGTCACGGACAGCAGATAGGCCTACTAGGCCTACTTTCACGAGACTGGAGCCCGATGAGGCTATGCTAGGTGAGGAACAGGATGATCTGTTCGCTGATAATCTTATGGCAGCGAACGAGGAATGGGAGTTGATACCACCTGCGGTCAGAGAGAGGATTACCTTCGACCGTTTTGTCACTCAGAGGAGAGAACACAACAGGGCTCGCCAGGATTGGAGACCCAGATACCAGAACAGTGATTTGAAACATGCAACAAACAGGCTGAATCTGGTGATGTTCGATGGTAGTGGTAAGATGACAGCCCAAGCTTGGATTAGCAAGCTTGATACATTCCTCACTTTGCGTCCGATGGCTGAGAGAGACGCTATTAGATACGCTACACTGCACCTCGAGGGAGTGGCTTACGACTGGTGGCACCACGGTATGGTGACCTTACAGCATGACAGGATCACTACATACCAGGAGTTCGTGGATAGATTGGTTGAGAGGTTTGATAGGAAGGATCCGGAAACCTACTTCAGAGACTTGGCACAGTTGAGGCAGAGTGGCAGTCTAGAGACTTATATCAGTGACTTTCAGAGGCTATCCGTCATGGTTCCGAACATATCAGAGAGGCGTTTGGTAGTACTCTTCATGGAAGGTTTGACTGAGCCACTGAGAGGCTGGATCAAAGCCTTTGATCCTCCATCATTACAGGAGGCGATGAAGAAGGCACGAAACATGGAGTTAGCAGCACCTTCCAGTAGATTTAACTCCAGAGGTTCTTCATCATTCAGGGATAACAAGGGCTTCAACAGAAATAAGGACAAATCTGATTTTAACAAAGAAAAATTAGACTTTAAAAACGATTCAAAAGGTAAATCAGCATTCCCACCTTTGGATCGTGAGGCCCTAAATGACCTACGCAGGAAGAAGCTTTGCTTCTACTGCAAAGGACGATATGACGCCAGTCACGATTGTCCTCTAAGACCTAAGGGCAAGGCAAATCGTGTGATGTGGGCGTATTATGAGGACTCAGATCAGAAAATTCAGTGAGCGATGAGAGCGATACGATGATTAGTCGAGGCTCAGAACTTTAAATGACGAGCAGAGACAGTGCAGGAGGCGGATTTATCTAGCATTCGGCGGGAGGGTTCTTTCCGGCCGTGGTGTGTTAGCGAGACGGTCATTACCCACCGCCTTGATCTGGGGAGCCGCATATTTCATAGATACTAGATTACGTGGAGAAGCGTGGGCTCATCAACGAGGGAGTTGAGCATTAGAGTCAAGTGGCGGATAAGTTTACACTTTGAGATCACGAAACTATGATGGGATCCCGCTACAGCAGACAATTATGGAGTTCAAGGCTGATTAATACGTTGTTAATATGGGGACATTGATTTGGTCTTGGGAATGAAATTGGTTACATTCGTGGAGGAGGTCGCACTTCATCTCAAAAGGACCCCTTGGAATCCGTTTTGAGGTCGGCGGAGAACTCATACCAAGGCAATTGGGACAAGCGACCTTAAAACAATTTCTTTTACCGCCCGAATGGAAGCGGCTCATCGTCATGACACTATGGTAAGTGGGCTGCCGAGTGTCATTTTAACACCTATCTGGGAAATTATCATCACGGACATTGAAGTTGAGAATCAAAGCATGACAAGGTGTTGTTGATATTCCGCCAGGTAGACCTCCAGATAGAGGGATAGAGCACATCATTGAGCTCGAGGAGGGTGCGAAACCCGTTATGATAACTCCTTACAGGCATCCTAAAAGATTAAAGGATGAGATCGAGAAGACAATAAAGGAGTTACTTGCTATGGGTCACATTCGACCTAGCAAATCACCGTTCGCTTCTTCTGTTGTATTGGTGAAGAAGAAGGATGGAACGTTACGTATGTGCATTGATTACAGGGTCCTGAATAAGAGGACAATCAAGAATAGATACCCGATACCGAGGATTGACGAGCTTATTGATGAGCTCCATGGGGCATGTTACTTCACTAAAATTGATTTACGGTCGGGGTATCATCAGATTAGAGTCCGTGAGCAGGACATAGAGAAGACTGCCTTCAAATGTCATTGTGGGCACTTCGAGTTCGTAGTGATGCCATTTGGGCTCACTAACGCGCCAGCCACCTTTCAGTCTACGATGAACAAGGTTTTTCATTCATCGCTGAGGAGGTTTGTGTTGGTCTTTTTCGATGACATCCTGATATACAGTAGGACTTGGCAGGAGCACTTGGCTCATTTGGAGACCGTATTGAGCATCTTGGAGAGGGAGTCCTTGTACGCCAAGGAATCCAAGTGCGACTTGGGAATGACCGAATTGCTTTATCTAGGTCATATTATCAGTGCAGATGGAGTGCGGATGGATCCTGAGAAGATCCGCGCCATTATTGATTGGCCTACACCGGCAAACCTGACACAGTTGAGAGGGTTTCTCGGTTTATGTGGATTCTACCGCAGATTCGTGAATGGTTATTCACGACATGCAGCCCCGATGACAGATTTGATGAAGAAGGGGGCATTTGTTTGGACTTCTAAGGCACAGGAGTGTTTTATGAAGTTCAAGGAGTTGATGACCACATGCCCTGTTTTGGCACTACCCGACTTTATGAAGCCGTTTGAGCTTCAATGTGATGCATCAGGTGAGGGCATTGGTGCGGTGCTTATGCAGGACAAGCACCCGATTGTATACGAGAGCCGCAAGCTCAGAGGACCTGAGAGACTATATAGCATTTATGATAAGGAGATGCTCGCGATCATGCATGCCTTAGCAAAATTCAGGCAGTATCTTGTTGGCAGCAAATTTTGCATAAAAACTGATCATAACAGTTTGAGACACTTTTTAGGGCAGCGAGATCTCAATGACAGACAGCAGAAGTGGGTCAGTAAGTTGCAGGCTTATGACTTTGATATCTCATATATCAAAGGAACACAGAACGTAGTGGCTGATGCACTCTCACGTCGACCACATTTGAGCACTATGGTTCATATCTCGGAGGATTGGAGGCATATGATAGTGGCAGAGTATGCCAAGGATAGTTGGGCCTCCAATATTGTTGAGGGATCAGCAGTTGATACCAGGTATACACTTGTGAATGGCTTGATCATTTACAAGCACAGGATATTCTGATTCACCGGTTGAAGGTGCGAAAGAACAGTATTGTTAAATGCGAGCCTTTCATGGGCGTACCTGATATCTGGATACTAAAACCCTCTGAACGATTGGAGATTCACACAGAAGGACTCAAGGCCGATGTTCTTCAGTATGTGCGTGAGTGCCCTGTTTGTTAGCAGAACAAGCAGGAGAACACGTACCCGGCAGGTTTATTGCAACCACTTCCGATTCCTGACAGGAAGTGGGAATGTCTGTCGATGGATTTTATCACGGGCTTGCCTAAAGCCCAAGGGTGTGATTGCATATATGTAGTTGTGGATCGGCTTACGAAGTATGCCCACTTCTTTCCGATCACCACGACTTACACAGCTACGCAGGTAGCAGAGGTATTCTTTCGCGAGGTATTCAGACTTCATGGGTTGCCTCGGAGCATTGTGAGCGACAAAGATAGTCGGTTCCTGAGTAACTTCTGGCAGGAGGTTTTCAGACTTTGTGGGACCGAGCTCACTCCGAGCACGAGTTATCATCCACAGACAGATGGGCAGACGGAGATAGTAAATAAGTGGGTGGA
>VDFB02091008.1:31616-134639 GCA_007258455.2 Sequoia sempervirens
AATTGTATTAATTAAATATTAATTATTTAATGATTATAATATAAAGTTATAATATTAAATTATAACTTAAGTGATTCTTCTTGAGGGGTGCGCCATCATCAGAAGGGGCCAAAATTGTCATTTAAAATTATATTAAAATATTTGGCTAAGACTATGGAGAAATTAAAAGAATTAAAAGTGAATATTTTAATGAAACCCTATTATTAAGGAAATCGCACTTTTGAGCCATATAGTGCATTTGCCTTGGGTTTTGAGCCATTATGTGATTATTGAATTTTGAGAACTGATCAACTTTGATCTGAGCAAGAGACTTTAGGGTTTCAAGTTCGAATTCCTTGGGGAACGAGCCATCTCCACGGGAAGCAATTCAGAGGCTGTGAAATACCACTTGATTTATTGCAGCAGAGGTTTCTTCATACAGGAGGAATCACAGAGCTTCAGAGATTATTCATTTTACAGAGCTTTAGCATATTCTATCATTCAGAATACCTTCCATTCATCTAGGCACCCATTTTCAGAGATCTGGAGAGCTACAGAGAAGGCCGTACAAATTCATTAATTGCTGGTTCTGACACAGCCGTACATGTACCAGGCCGTACTGCACCAGCAAGGACGTCTTCTTCATCTCAGAACAAAAAGCCTATCCTTTTGACTTCCAGTTGGCATCATTAAAGGCGTTGGGGTTCCAGAAGGTATTGAAGATCACCAGACAGGAGGAGAACAGAGAGGTCATTGCAGCCGTACCTTTTTCATCAGAATATTTATTGCTGTATCAAAAAATCAGGTTTTCAAAAATCGTTGCCTTTTACTTTGCAAGTTATCAGATCTTCAATGTAATCGTCCCAGTAGAATAATAAAGAGTCTGGCATCTATATTCTCAAAGGATTTCTTAGTTTTTAGAGTTATATATTTTTTAGTGAATTTATTTCAAGTTATTGCAAAAATCGCAAATTTCATTTATTGTTCAAAAACCTCAAAAAACAAGCAAAAATCAAAAACCTTCAGAAAAACCTAAAAATAGTCAGATACAGAGATTTTGGGGAAACTAGGGTTTCTACAGAAGGTTTAAGGAGTTCAAAGCCTTGGTAGAGAATCTCTCTGGTAAAAGAATCAAGGTCCTTAGATCAGATAATGGTGGAGAATACACCTCTGGCAGCTTTAGGGATTTTTGTATTGATGTAGGGATTAAGAGGGAGTTCTGTGTCCCCTATAATCCTCAACAAAATGGTGTTGCAAAAAGAAAGAACAAGACGATCGTGGAAGCAGCGAAGGCCATGATTCATGACCAAGATTTGCAAACCTTCTTATGGGCAGAAGCTTCCAGGACGGCTATAAATGTTCAGAACAGAAGTCCTCACAAGGTCTTGGAGAATATGACTCTGGAAGAAGCCTTTACAGGAAAGAAGCCGAAGTCAGTCATTTGAGGATCTTTGGATGTCCTGTCTATGTTCATGTTCCAAAGGAAAAGAGAAAAAAGTTGGAGCCTTCTGGCAAGAAGGGAATATTTGTTGGCTACAGTGAGACATCAAAAGCCTACAGGATATACATTCCAGGACAAAAGTTGATCGAGATTAGTAGGGATGTCACATTCGAGGAAGATGTTGCATTCAGGAGATCTAGGGGCATTCATATGGAGATCGATAATGAAGAGTCTCCTCAGGATATGGAAGTTGACCATACTCTTGAGATTCAGAGGGAGACTTCAGAACCAAAAGAAGATATTGATCCTGTTGAACCCTTGGAACCTACTGATGGGTCTACTAACATTATTATTGGGAGAAAGAGACCTCTATGGGCCAGGCGTACTATGCAAGAGGCTGAAAGTTTTGTAGCTCCTAGAGGCACATTTAGAGAAAGTAAAAGGCCACATAAGTTCTCCAGTTATGTTGCCTTAATGTAATGTTCCCTTCTCAAATGTGATCGTTTCAGTTGATCGTTGGCCTATTCCGGAGACCCGTAGGCTACTTGGATGGTGAAATTAGGGTTTCCTAATTTTGAGGAGGTTGTTGCTTGAAGTTTTGAAATCGGATTGCGGATTCTTTCTGGGTTTTCAGAGAGCTTCGTGGTGGTATGTTCAGTTTGGTGTTTCAAGCAACTTTATGAATTTACTATTTTTAGTAAATTCTATTTTTGGCAGTGGACAGGTGGGGTTCAGTTCAATTGGTCTTCTTCTTCAGTTGGTTCAGTTGGCACTTCTGTTTTTGGCTCTTGGGTGCATTTTCTATGGAGAGATAAGTATTTTCACATTATAATATTATATTTTAATATTATAACACCCCCTTGCCTAGCATTACAATTTTATGTTGTTTTTAAAAAGGGGACTTAATGGGTCAATGCTTCATTGAGAGATTAATTATATTTTGAAGTCTAAATTATGGGGTTAAGTGAAGTGGACGCCTACTTGTGGAGAGAGTGTTTTTTATAAAAAGGTGAAATATTTTATTGAAGGAAAAAGGATGCCACCTTTTTGGAGGGAAAAATGTGAATTCAAAATTAGGGTTTGGGTGCCCTTCTTGAAGCTTCTAGAAGGCTCTCTTCATGTCTTTATATTTAGGCCTCAGCTCTTCATTTGGGATCTTTTGTCTACCATACTGTTATGTTGCTGAATTGTCTTCAGGCACTTGCTTCGAGGAAAGCACACCTCCTAGCAATGGCTCATCTTCTTGCTTGAAAGATAGCAACTAGTTGAGAGTTAGCTTGTAATAGGTTTGATTTGCATTTTCAGTTTAGTATTGGCATTTTTGGAGTTTTAGTTTGCATTTTCTGTTCATTTCTAGAGTTGCTGAACATCATAGAAAAATGTAAGATTTGCTCACAGCTTTTAAAATAAAATTAATTTTGTTCTGGGCATTGAAGTAATCCATTTCCTTATGCTAGGCGACCATCTTGGCAAAGTTACAGATTTTATAATGCTCATTTGGATTTTTAAAAGAAAATCGCCCTTTTAAGAGGGTCGTACCATTTTGGAAGTGGCTTTGGGGACTGTGCAAAATAAATAGAGTTCATTTGGTGATGTTTATGCATTCATTTTGGGGCGCCATCATCCCTAGAGCAATTTGCATTTAGTTTCAAGTCAATAGGGTGAGTTTTGAGTAAGTTACAAGCATTTTAGTGAATGTTGTGTTGCTGGTCTGTGCATTTTCTGTCAAAAAATCAGTTATATCAGACTTAAGAAAAATCAGTAGTTGAGTGAGAAGTTGATATTCAAAGTGTTTGTGAGTGTTGGAGAGGTTTCTTAAATTGTTACAGCTTGGACGTTTCTAATCTTCGTGATTCTGGCAGGCTCTCTAATACATTGTAAGCTGAATAGTAGTACTGTCAGCACTTCTCAATTCTTCTTTTGAATTTCTTGTAATTTCCCACTAAATAAGTGGAAGAGGCTAGCTTGCCGCCTATTTACTTTCAGTTAAGTAGTTTAGGGACCCTCTGACCATATGCTCGCCATCACTTGGTGCCATTCTTGGTTAGGGTTACTTGAGTTCATCATGCATTGATCCTCTGACCATATGCTCGTCTGCACAGGCGCATTCTTGGTTAGAGTTCCTTTCCAGTTGTGCATCTGCATTAGATCCTCCGACCAATGCTCACACCTTGCCCACACCGGGATCCTGGTGTACATTCTGGTTAGAGTTGCTTTCCACATCGTTTTGGTTTAGAGCTAACCTTAACGGGTGCGTGTTGAATTGTAATTGCATTGCAAAAAACAAAAAAAAATTTGTCCGGCTCTTTACACTTAATTAGTTAGATTATTGAATCCGAGCCTACTTGTGTTGAGGAAGCATCTAGTCAACAGGTTTGGAGAGATGCTATGGCAAAGAAGTACCAATCAATTCTCAAGAATGATGTTTGGGACATTGTTCCTAGACCCGAGGGCAAGTCTGTGGTATCTTCAAAATGGCTCTTCAAGATCAAGCATGCCGCAGATGGGAGCATTGAGAAGTACAAGGAAAAATTTGTGGCTCGTGGGTTTTCTCAGAAAGAGGGAGTTGATTATGAAGAAACATTTGCTCCTGTTGCTCGCTATACTTCTATTAGAACCATCATTGCTATTGCTGCATCTAGAGGATGGAAAATTAACCAGATGGATGTGAAGACAGTGTTTCTGAATGGTGTGATTGAGGAAGAAGTTTATACCGAGCAAACCTGATGGATTTGAGGTTCATGGGAAGGAGTCTCATGTTTGCAAGCTGAAGAAGGTCCTGTATGGTCTTAAGCAGGCTCTTCGCGCATGGTACGAAAGGATTGATCGTCATCTGTCAAGTTTGGGCTTCTTGAAGAATGATGCTGACTCTAATCTCTACTTCAAGGTAATTGATGGCGAAGCTTTAATTTTGGGCCTTTATGTTGATGACTTGATTCTTACTGGAGTGTTGGCGTAACAACTAGCACCTCTGGAGTAAGAGTTGGTACGGACAGCTATGCACACTACGCAATGAGTGCTCTTCAAATTAGGAGGGGAAGCTCCCTCGTTGTGCTTGAAAAAAGTACTTCCTCGTTGTGCTTGAAAAAAGTACTTGCAAATGGAAATAAACTAAACTAAATCCTGTCTTTTTGTTTCAGTTGTAGAGGTACAAGGCTTTCTCGAAAACTATATACGTTGCAGCTGAGTATTTTCTGGCTTTTGCAGACTACTAACTACAACTAAACTTAATTACTTAAATTCTATCCAGTTTCCTCAAGAAAAACAGAGCATGAGAAAACGGAGCAAGGTTCGACTATCAGACGATAAACGAGTATAGATTCTCAACTTGAAGGCAAGGTGGCACATCTATCAGCTCAATCTAAACACGCTTATTGATAACAACAACACACGATAAACTGAATACGGATTCTCAACTTGAAGGCAAGGTGGCACATCTATCGAATAAGTTTATTATTCACAACAACACACGATAACCTAGGATTTTCTACTTGAAGGCAAGGTAGGCACAACTATCATCTCAATCTGAACAAGCTTATTAAACACAAAACAGATTTGATCTAACTATGGAAAGAATTCACCATTACAATTGCATGAAACCCTATGTGGCATAACAATTCATTATAATAGTAAAGACACATGAACAAATACCAAAAGAGCAATATTGAGGGCAAGGTAGGCGCGCATATATTTCTCTCGTGCAAAAGTTAATTACAAATGAGCAAAAACTCTTATTTATATACATCAAGGTGTAGGGAACCCTAAAATCACCTTGAGTTAACTACAGTCTTGCAATGCATGCAAGATTTATTACTAAACCCTAATGAAATAAACTATACAGTTAACTGGAAAGCTACCATCAGTTAACTGGTACATTTAACCTAAATGGACAATGTGCAAGCATGCACGTCCTTATTTAAAGCAAAGTTAACTGGACACTACCCTCAGTTAATTGGAAACCCTAACCCTAACTCCTGTGATGATAATTCCAAGGATGAGATAAGCATGTGTGAAGTCAGCAAGTGAACTCAAGACTGAAAGTCGAGTTAACTGCTGCTCATGACTCAACCCTCGAAATTAACTGCAGTTCCAACTGGCAGATCACTCCATGTCATGTCATCTCGGTCTAACACTTCGACCAAGAACTCATCAATCTCTTTGTCTTCAGGCACTTTGATACTATCCAAAAGAACAGTCTGCTTCTTCAGTTCTCTGCCACTTTCTTTGACCGTATGCATGCCATCTTTAACATCTTTAGTCGCCTTTCTGAAACTAGCTGAAATAACTGAGATATTCTCCAACTTAGGCGCCATAGGATCTCCCTCCAGGTTATCACGAATTAGCTT
This sequence comes from Sequoia sempervirens, assembly GCA_007258455.2. NCBI lineage: Eukaryota > Viridiplantae > Streptophyta > Pinopsida > Cupressales > Cupressaceae > Sequoia > Sequoia sempervirens. The sequence continues at coordinate 37,383 of VDFB02091008.1, forward strand.
TTCGAATTCAGCTTGCACTTTGCCCAATTCAACATACGTGCCATCTTCAAGAAGATAATGACACGGAATCTGAACAACAAAACCACTGACAAGTGCAAGTACTCAAATCACATCATCTTTCAACGAAAACAACTTGGCAGAGATCTTTTCACATATCTCCATTTTGAAAAGGTGTTGCTCTCTCCAAATAAAAACCTTCTCTTGATCTTCATCAATCTCCAAGGCATCATATGCAACAGACAACTGAGACACAAGAACACGATCCTTGGCTAAGCTCTCTGCAACTGAAATCTCGAGCAACTGAACACCTTGACGAAGCTTATGTGCATCACTCCTCAACTAATACAAATCTGCAAGAAGATGTCGACCTGTAGCAACTAAACTTTCAATCTAGTTGTCCAAAAGTCTGCCATGACTGACTAACTGATCAAGCTTTCGTTGTTTTGTAGGTGTATTCTGAGGAAGAGCAGGTGCTCTATTCGAATTTCCATGAACAAGATCAGAAATATATTGACGAAGTTGACCATTTTCAGCCTTAAGCAGTGCCTTGTCCTCTCCATCCTTCGTGATACGTTCTTCAAGATTATTGGTAACAATCTTAAGAAGAGTCACATCTGTCTCTCGTGTAGTCTTGCCTAGATTTTCCTTAGTAAAAGTAAAGTCACCAACTTCGACTTCATCTAAACTCTTACCCTCTGGAGGAACAACAACCTCTATAACAATCTCTGATTCTGGAGTCTTCTCAATGTGCACCTGTTTCTTGATTTTCTTGTTCGACCTTTTCTGATAAGGCTCACCGAACTCTGATAAATCAAGGTTGTACGAAGGTTCTCGCCTCTGCCTCCCCAAAGACCTCTCGAGCCAACAAGACTGAACAATATCATCAATCCGAGGAGAGACTGTCCCTGATGTATCCACCTGTGGCGGTTCAGTTGTCTCTGATCCAACTCGAATTGGTATCTCAGGGTCTGAATCTATGTCAATAGGTTGTATATGTGGCGAACTAGGAGGTGAAACGTGAGGTTCAGCCTGAATGATTGTCTCTACTGGAATCTCAGGAACATTCTCAACTTGTTTCTGCTTCCTCTTACCAGTAGCTCTCTTTCCCGTGTTTCCGCTGAGTCTAACTCCTTCAGGAGGAATCACAATAGCCTTGACCCGAGGTCTTGACCTAGAAGTAGAAGGCAATGAAGAAAAATCCTTTGGCGGCTCTGTCACAGGAACTGACTTACGCTTCCGCTTACTCTCCAAGAACTGCTTACTGATCTTGATAACCGATTTAGAAACTTCCTCAATAGAAGTATTCTCCTTAGCATACCAATCTGGTGAACGAAGTGGCTGCCGAGCAATTTGATCTCTGACATATGAATATTGAAGAACTTCTCCATCATCATCTGATAGACCATCAACATCCTCTGATAGGTAATCAGAGAGCTGACCAATAGTGAGTCTACAATAGTGACGACGATGAACCTCGAATTCATCTTCACAATTTGCCTAGAAATCTTCAAGCGCTGGCTTATGTGCAATCCCTCGCTCTAACTTGTTCGCATAATGACCTAAAGGATCATAAGAACGCCTCTCAGTATGAGTTTTGAGCTTGAATCTTTCTAACTCGGTTGACATAAGCTTGGCATCTGTTGCCACATTGCATGTAAAAATCCCCAATGCAAATGGAAAAGTAGCTGCAGTCTTATGACGATTGCGAAGAAAGAAATGAAAGAAATGAACATGTTGCATCTGCCTGAGAAACTCCATGAAGATGATCTTGTCTAAAGGATACCTCGGCAACATTAGGGGCTCTCCAACATATCCATAAACCCGGATGTATGTGAAAGTAGGGAATTGGATAAACCAATCCGCCCAAGTCTCCATCGCTGATTTTGCCTCGGCAGAAATACGAATGTGCATTTCATTCTCAAGATCTCTAACTGTCCTCATAGAAAAGTGATCATTCACTGCTCGGAAATCTTGCTCAGATTTAGAGAACTCCAACTGAGAATAATACTCGTGAACACGTTGAACACCAAGAGTGCCATTAGTCTTTAGATGTTTGTAGCTACCCTGGAATGCAACTAAGTATACCAAGTAGGATATCATATGAAACTCATGAAACTTGAGAAAATTAGTAATCTGTTGATGTAAGCAATCACTAATCAACATGGCCCAGTCAAAATGTTTTGTGCCATCAATGATCCTGGAAATAAGATAGAACATCCATGAACAGAAAGTGCTAGCATCCTGCTGACCTGTAACTTGATTGAGCAAAGTTATCAAAACAACAATCTCGTTGAATTCACCACGGCCAACCTTCTTAGGCATGTTAGTCTTCTGAACTTTTAGCCATTTTTGAGCTACCTTTCTCTGCGAACGTTGTTGATCTCCATCCCAAATCTTCTCATAGGCCTCAATAACCACAGTAAAGTTATTTGAACGAGGAGAAATACCAAAACATTTCTCTATGTCCTTCGGTTTGAGACTGCAAACAACTCTCCCGTCAACCGATCTGATTTGTCGTGAAGATGAGTCATAATGCTTGATGCAAGCAAGAACAAACTCGAGATCAAAAGTAGTAACAGGAATAGATGCTGTTGCCAGCAATCCGGAACGCTCAAGATTCCTCAACACATTGCTGCTAACACCCTCCACATTGCTCAGATTAACCACTGGATAAACATGATTTAGGTCTGTATCTGAAGTTTTGACAAAATTATGTGTCAGGGCAGATTTTTCCTTATAATCAGTGTTCCACGGGGACGCGTTTCCCCCCAAAAATGGCGCGTTTCCGAAACGGGGACGTCTCGGGGACAGGGGGACGGGTACTTGGCGTCTCCCGCCGTCCCGCCACCGCCGCCGGTGCTTCGCCGGAGACGGGGAGACGTCTCCGCGTCTCCCAAGGAGACGGGGAGACGGGGAGACGTCTCCAAGTCTCCGAGTCTCCTTGGGAGACGCCCAAGAGTTTCCTGGGAAACGCCCAGGAGTTTCCTGGGAGACTAGGAGACGCCCAGGAGTTTCCTGGGAGACTGGGAGACGCCCAGGAGTTTCCTAGGAGATGCCCAGGAGTTTCCTGTATTTACTACATTTTGAGTTTTGACATTTTGCTATTAGTATCTGTATTTACTATTTAGTTTACTGTTTTACTATTTGCCATTTGGCATTTGCTACTCATTGTAATGATGAATCATGTAATCATCTTTATAGACTTTGTGATATACTGATATCTCATATGACATCAAATATTCATATTTTCGATATAATAGAAATCTCCAATTTAACAATTTCATTTGTCAAATTTTATTTAGCAATTAGCATTCAAGATATCTTCGTATTTAGATTTAGTATTTCAAATTTTGCTATGTTATAATTTTACTAATTTGAGTAATTTCCTATAGTTTCATTTGAAATGTAATTCTTATACTGTTATACTGTTGTACATCTTTTCAAAACTAGTTTTTCAAGTACTATAAGTATATTTATAACTATATCAGCACCACCAACCCACCACCCCGCCGCCGCCGTCCCCCCGCCGTCTCCCCGCCGTCCCCAAACTTAGGCCCTTTGTCCCCTCGTCTCCGAAACGCGTTTCCCCGTCCCCCCGTTTCCCCGTCCCCCAAGCCCGTGGAACACTGCTTATAATCAATGAGATTGAGCTGCATTTTGAAAATGAGAACTTTTGACTGTAAAGTCGAATATACTTGAAGAACTTTCTGGAAGAATTGAAAACCTCTGAACAAGGCTAAAAATAGCCTAAGGCAGGAGAAATTTTCAAAGTTTTTCTGAAACGTGGGTTTTGTGCAGAATCAAATTCTAAGACAACCCAGATAGCTTGATTCTCGAAAAAATGTGTTTCAGGCCCACATGCAAAGAAATTCTCAGAAAAATGCACAGAGCTTCAAAATGAAGACTATGGGGCAATTTTCTCGAAAAAATCTAAGACGTGGGTTTTGCTGCAAATACTGAAGTATGCGAACCCAGATGATCAAACTCTGAAAATATGTTGAATTTCTTTGACATGCGAAGAAAGTACCTAAGATGAGAAACAAAAGAAATAAGACAGAAGATAGAAAGTTTTGCTTGTTCTGCTTCTGAAAAATTCGCCAATCTTCTTTAGGAACTTGATAAAACCTGCATGCAAAGTGAAAATAAAGTCTTGAATCTCCTTCCTCTGAACAATCTAAATCCGTTGCTATGAAGAATGCTGAATTGTGACACCTGTAGCACTTTTAACTTGCTGCTTGCTCAAGAAGAATGAATACTTTGAAGCTTGAGATGATAAAATAATGGACGCCAATGCTTGAATAAATAGACTTTCATCTAGGAAATTCGCACAAAGGCATTAAACCTTGAAAAATGCGCTTGGCTTGTGATTGGACCTCATTTCTAGTTAACTGAAACTAAAATAGCTAAATAAAGCACCATGCTTTAGGGTTTCCCTTTCAACCTTCAGTTGCAAATTTATTTAAAGCTTCATGCGAATTAGACTTTAGTTAACAATCCTTGTTGAATTCGCCATCTTCAAAATTCACTAAATTTACAAATAAGAATTAAGGCGTCCCTTTTAAGACTTCAGTTAACATTCAAAAAGTGAAGCGCCAACTTCAACCTCATGCTTTAAATCTTTTAAATATTCAAAATATGGCGACCCTTTTGGAAACTTCAGTTGACAAAGAATGAATTCGCCATACTTCACAAAATCATTCTTCATGCTTTAATTTAAATATGGTGTCCCTTTTCAGAACTCCAGTTGACAATGAATGAAGCACAAACTTCACAAAGTCTTCACAGTTTCAAGCAAAATTCGCCATGCATGCAAACTCAAGTTGATCTTCAAGCATAATCTTTAGTTAAGTGGACATGCAAAGTTGTTAACTCAACATGCGAACTTGTTAACTCAACATGCAAAGTTGTTAACTCAACATGCAAACTAGTTAACTTGACATGCGAACTGAAAGATCACTCAACATGCCAATATATGAACTGGAGATGACAACCCAGAAATCGTTCAGTCTAACTGCAGTCAGAACTCAAGTTAAGGCGCACTAGTCAACTTATTTCGAAAACTCAACTTTGACCTCTTAAGGCGAATTCCAGACTTAGCCAATTTTCATGAAAATTTGGATTTGAACGTCTCTCGAGACCTCTGTTCATCCTCTGACATTGGCTGACTGACTCCATCGATTGGCTGGCTGACAGGTGCATCGCAGAGCAGGATAAAAACTGATCAAAAGATACCTTGAGACTGGACATCTTAAAACTAACATCTGAAGGCTCAAAAATTCAAGTGCCCTTTTCAAAAGCTGCGCTTTTTCTCAGACTTAGCCATATTTTCACATCTTCATTTCGAACGAAGGGGAAAATAAATTCTTCATAACTTCTAATTTACCAATTTTCAGGACTGAAACACAGGTTCACTGCGGAGCTGACCTCATTCTGGAAGACAACTGCAAAGGCACATTTTCCCATAAAACATCATCTGAAGGGTGAAAATCAAGGGCGCCCTTTTCAAAAGTTGCTCTTTTTCCACCAGACTTAAGCCATTTCTGGAACTGACCAAAATAACATTAAAACCCCGACTGCAAGCTGCTGAATCATCTTCTGATCTGACGGAGACAGGCAACGGAAAGCTGAACGTAACACGGACATATTGAATATCTGAGATCATAAAAAAGAAGGCATTAAAGGCTTGAAAACCTTAGGCGCCTTTTTGAAAAAGTACTCTTTTGCTCATTCCTTGATATTTTGACTAAGATTTGACCCCACGTTTGACCTCTGGTTCAGGCACTTCTGCAACTCAGATTCACCCACTGTTGGATGCGTCGCGAAGCTCGAACAAATGTGAGATAAACATCTTGGATGGCATTTAGTCAAAAACCTTCATCTAACACCTCAAAAATCAAGGGCGCCTTTCCCAAAAGTTGCGCTTTTCTCCAATGTTAGCCAATTCTCGCTTCCCTCTCGTTTTACATTGTATCCTCCGTAACTCGAGCAAAACAGGTCCGTTTGACAAACTTGATAGCTCATCGCGAAGCTGACGTGATGCCGGACAAATGTCTGCTGGAAGTGACAAACCCTAAAAACAGGATCTGGGCCCCTAAAAGATAGGGCGCCCTTTTGAGAATGTGCTCCCCTCTCCAGAGATAGAAAATTTTGATGATTTTCCTTCAAATTTCCACTTTTCTCAAATTTCTTCAGTAATAGACTGACATGACACTGACACCAACTCCATATTTAAAAACCCCAAAAACGACCTTCTGACATCACTTTAACAAGATTAAGACTCAATTAAGCAAAATGCCTTAGTGAAGCAAAAATTTTGGTTTTGGGTACAACATGGAGAAGATCACCTTATTCTCAAGTATAAGGAGGAGTTGGCTTCAGAATTTGAGATGAAGGACCTTGGGCTCATGCATTACTTCCTTGGCTTCGAAGTCTGGCAGAAGCCAAATGAGATGATTCTAAGTCAAGGGAAGTAAACCATTGACATACTTAAGACGTTTGGCATGATGGATTGCAAATCCATGTCTACACCCTTGGAGACCAACCTACATAAATTAAAGGAGGCTGCACCTAGTTCAGACTTGGTGGATCCTACATTGTACAGACAGTTGATTGGGTCCTTGATGTATCTAGTTAACACTAGACCAGATATTTGTTATGTTGTGAGTGCACTTAGTCAGTTCATGTGTGAACCAAGACAGATACATCTTGTTGCAGCTAAACATATCCTGAGATACTTGCGAGGCACAGTTGGATATGGGTTGAGATACTCTTCAGATGTAGACTTGGAGTTGCATGGCTATATTGATTCTGATTGGGCAGGGTGTGTCACCGATCGAAAGAGTACCTCTGGTTGTTGCTTCAGTTTGGGTTCTGCTATGATATCCTGGTGTAGCAGGAAGCAATCATCTGTAGCATTGAGTACAGCAGAGGCAGAGTATATTGCAGCTTGTATGGCAGCTCGAGAAGCAGTGTGGCTTTGTAAGCTCCTTGCAGGATTATTTGGACAATCAATGGAGCCTACTATCATTCATTGTGATAACCAGAGTTGCGTGAAACTTTCTGTCAATCATGTGTTTCATTACAGAACCAAGCATGTTGAGATCAAGTACCACTATATTAGAGATATGGTACTGTGGAAGGCTATATAGTTGAGGTATATCAGCACTGATGAGCAGACGACAGACATTCTCACCAAGCCTCTCTCCAGAATCAAGTTTGTGTACTTTCGAGATAAGCTTGGTATGGTGGAGAATCCAGCCTTAATTGAGAAAGAGTCTCAGTATCAGTGAGCCTATTTAATGAGTTCTTCTCTGTGAGAGAAGTTCGAGGTGAAATCCCTTGTTAATGCATTTCTCTTTGAGATTTGAGGTGAAAGCCCTTGTTTCCACCCTCTGAGAGAGTCATGGTGGATGTCATGTGTGTGACTCCATGACACATTTTGTACTTGTGTTTCACCCTCTGGGAGAGCCATGGTGAAAGTCATGTTGAGGTGACAACATCACGCAAGTGATGAACACTTGTACACACCATAGTATGGTTGTAGCCATTATGGTTGATATCGTGTTGAGGCGATATCTAATATCACGATGAATTGATATTCTTCTTTTCCACATTTGGTTGTACCATTGTGGTAGACATCATGTTGAGGTGATATGTCTTGTGCAGCTGGAAGTATCCTCCCTAGCTGAGAGGGAGTGTTGAAGTTCGTAGCAGCTTCAGGCGAATCCTTCCAGCCCAGATCGCATGGAGATAATAATTAAATGCTAGCCATCGGCTATTTAATTATTATATGCGACTTGATAAAGACACATACATTGATTATTATATTTTAATTATTTGTATTTGCACAAGTTAATGAAGAGGTGCGAATTGATTTGAGGCCGACCTCATTCCTCCTTGGGACGTGATTTATCTAAGAGGCTCGATTCTTTATGAGGACGACTTATATCTCATTGGATGCGTCTCTTTGTAAGGCCGACTTACTTTGGAAGGTGGCGTCTCTTCATATGATATTTATATTCGATGAGTTTCTCTCATTCATCATCCATTCTACATTGTTCTATCTTCAAGTTCTTCAAGTGCGAGTTTGTGCAAAGAGCAGATTATGATCTGAGTAAAAGGCAGAGATAACTATTGGCAGTTTATATTATTCAGTTCTGCATTGCATCAGATTGTGATGCTGTGTATTGGCCTTCTTATTGGCCTATTGTAAAGGGGATTTATTTATTGATTCAATAATATAAGAGATATTATTGGCTGGGTTTTTCTCCCTCAAGAGGAGGGTTTTCCCAGGGTATCTGCTGTGTACTGTGTTGTTTTTTTTGAATTAATTTCTATGCATTAAATCTGATCATAAAACTAACAAAATTGACATTTGTAACTTAAGCTATTTTAAATGTTAGAGAGAGAAGATTAAGAAGTAGGAGCATTAAGGAGTATTTGATTAGTTGGAAGGACATACCTCTTGAGGATGCCACATGGGGAGGAAAACAAGTTTCACATCACCCAAATCTGCAATTGCTTGAGGACAAGCAATTTTGGGAAGGTAGGACTATAATGTCCTCATCCTTGAGATGAGCATTGGTGAAGACCCTTAGCCTATTTTATTCTTGTATTCTAATTGGGATTTTTGGAGGGGAATAAGTAATTGGTTAAATCAAGTTGTCTTCAATAATTATATTTTACGGACAACTTTATTTAATTAATTATTTTATTAAAGTGACTTATTTCAGGTTCAAATGAAAAGTCACTTTATGGGAAATAAAGTAATATTTCTTGAAAATTCAAAAAGGAGATATAAAAAGGGGATTGCAAAGAGAATGGACATCTTTTGGAAAAATCATCTTTTATTGTGAAGTTTGGATAGTTTGTTCTAGCTAAACGCTAGGACGAAAACCCCAAGGGAAAATTGGTTTTGGAGAAGGATTTTTTCCTAACTATTAATGAGCAGATTTATTTAGAGTTCACCAATGCGCGAAAAAGATTGATGATAAATTTATTTTTGTAATTATAGATTTTCAATTTATCAATGGCTTCATCGTGATTACAAAAGTTTATAAATAGGGGTTTTAGGGCCAATAGATATGCAAATTCTAAGAATCATCTAGGTATTTATTTTTGGTTTATTGTTTTGAGGTATTCAAATCATATGCACAAAAAATATTTTAAAAATATAGGTAAAGTTTGTGATAGTTGGTACACCAAAAAGGGCGTAGCACCCTCATTCTCTCCTAGCTGCACTTTGAAGAAATATGACAAATAAATATAAAAGGGGTGTGCAATTAGTTTCTGCAATTGTGAAGGAGTTGTGGATTTCAAAAAGTAAATGTGAAGAGCCCTAGTATAAATAGGATTTTTCAAAGATTAGCCACCAACTTTTTCAAGACATATAGTGTTAAATTTGGACCATAGCTTGCTTAACTGCTAACGTGGGTTGCATGGGACTCAAAAAGGTGAAATATTGATAGAGACCAGGTGGCAGGTGCCATAAGGAGTTTTACATCCTTTCCGTCTAGCTTAAGGTGCTAGTTGAAGGTTACAAGGGAATTGCAGGTTATTTGAAAAGTCACGGGTCTTGAGGAGAGACGTGGTCCAAACAAATATCTTAAAAGGGGTACTAAACGTTGTCAACCTTGGGAAGGCGTGGAGTCCTTTGTGCATATCATTGAATACTAATCATGTGTTTCATTGGTTTATGTATAGCCTAGTCAACCCCCTTTGACAACTGATTTCAATTGGCATGCTAAGTGCAACTGGTGAAGAGGATTTTCTAGAGTATATTCAGGATTCATACTTGGACATTAGAAGTATTAATTCAGCTCAGTTTTAGCATTTGCTACGACTTGTATATATATAAATATGTATATATATGTTTATGTAATTTTTTATGCTTGTATAATGGTCATTTGTCAACCATTTGATGAGATAAACACAAGTAAATTACAAAGAATTTGTTCTAGTGCTAGTTAGAGGCATTTCTATCAAAACCACCATCAAAATACAAGCAAAAACTAGACTAGTTCATTACACAAATCATGTATCAGCAGGTTTGAAAAGTTCCACCTTGGCAAATTTTTGATAAGTGGCTTGTGTGGGGTGATGATTACATATGAACATTTGTATTTTTCTAGCCTTTTCAACAAGATTTGAAATCCATTGAAACTTGCGAATATCTTTGGATACATTATTCAACGAGTGCAAAAAACATGGTATCCAAAATATATGTTTGTGCCAACAAGCTTACTGCTTTACAGATAGGGGCAACATCTGTAACAACTTGGACATTTTTGATAAGTGGCTTGTGTGGGGTGATGATTACATATGAACATTTGTATTTTTCTAGCCTTTTCAACAAGATTTGAAATCCATTGAAACTTGCCAATATCTTTGGATACATTATTCAACGAGTGCAAAAAACATGGTATCCAAAATATATGTTTGTGCCAACAAGCTTACTGCTTTACATATGACCATTTGTATTTTTCTAGCCTTTTCAACAAGATTTGAAATCCATTGAAACTTGCCAATATCTTTGGATACATTATTCAACGGGTGCAAAAAACATGGTATCCAAAATATATGTTTGTGCCAACAAGCTTACTGCTTTACAGATAGGGGCAACATCTGTAACAACTTGGACTACATGAGATGCCTCCACCTCCTCAACTGCATCACATAGCTAGTTATGAAGGAACTTTGTATTTTTTCTTTCCATGAATAGTCTACTGCCTTCAAAAAATAAGGGCATTTGCTGCATGTTACCATGATATTAATAAGTGGATGATTTCTAGCATTTGTCCACCCATCCATCACATTGCTGCATCCCTCTACAAACCACACTCTTTTTATTGTTGCAATTTGTTGATCTAGTCGAACTTTCTCTTTATCAATTAGAGTAGTGTGAAACTTTTCATACCTTGGTGGTTTATAACTTGTTGGTCCATTATTGATAGCTTGGACCATCTCCTCATAGAAAGGTGAGTGAGCAACATCAAATGGTATTTGCATAAAAATAAGTGTATGATCATTGCATCAACTGCATCTTGGCCTTGCACATCAAACAATTTCCCAATGGGGTTTGGGCTGCTAATGTGTGGTCTCTTCCAAAAAGCTCCTTGTTGGCGTAACAATTAGCACCTCTGGAGTGTGAGTTGGTATGTGTTGTGACCTTTTCACACATTGCCCCATTGCAAATGGGGACCCCCTAATTTTTTGCTTTGTTGGGGTCTTTTGGCTTGATTTTGGTTAGTTTTCCTGTTGTCTCTCTCTTGTTCTGTTTGTCTTTCCGGGGATGTGCCTGTCTGATGTGAAATTTTGGCTAAGTCTGAGAATTAGGGTTTGCTTTCTTCCGGCCAGTTTGAAGTCAAATGGTGTGAATAAGTTGAAATCTGAGCTTGGCATTGCAGTCAGTGAGCTTCCAGCAGGTTCCCAACAAAATTTCATTGGATTCTGACAACTTACTATTTTTACAAGTTCACCTTCAGAAGCTGATTTTAGGGTTTATATGCGAAGTTTTTCAGTGCATGTCTAGAGAATCTTTCTGGGTTTTCTGAGACCTACGCGATGATATAACATGCAAAATGAAATGATGACTTTCAGAACTTAGGCTTCGAAGGCTATTTTTAGGGTTTGCATGTTGGAATTTTCTTCGCATGTCTGGACATTCTTTGTGGGTTTTTCGAAAGCTTCGCAGTGGTGTAACATGCAAACCAGGATCAAGACTTTTTCAGGAGCCGTCTTTAGAGGCTATTTTTAGGGTTTGCATGCAGGACTTTTCAGCGCATGTCGGGTTATTCCTTATGGGTTTTTCAAGAGCTACACAGTGATGGGACATGCAAGGCAAGATGATCACTTTTCAGAGACTTACTATTTTTGGCAGGATCACTTTGGTAGCCCCCCCCGCACTTCAGTATCACAAACTGACCGACATGCAACAAAAACGAGGTCAAACAGAGGGCATTTGATCGACATGCAAGTCAAATTAGGGTTTCCAGCTTCGAGACCCAAAATGAGGGGTCAAATGCTAGAATTTTCGAAAACCGATGTATCCCATTGCGATCAGTATCTTTCAAGCTATCCACTGGTAAAATTTGAAGGCAATCTGAGCACTTACTATTTATAGTAAGGCACTCCAGAAACAGGCTATAAATAGTAAGTCAGCAGCAGGTGCCGGTGTGAACAGGCAGGTCACCCCATGAGGAGCACGCCATTCAAATTTCAAGCTAAACGGAGTTGGGGAAGTCATGAAACTGAGCAGTTACTATAAATAGTAAAACACCTTCAGAAGCATGCTATAAATAGCAAGTCAGCACGAGATGGCAGTGTGAACAGATCAACTTGATCATGAAGATCCTATGGTGCGAATTCCAAATCAATCCAAGCTTCAGAAGTATGAAAATCAGAGGGCTTACTAAATATAGTAAATAGGGGCGAGCAAGCTGAGAAATGCCTAAATCTGAAGTTAAATCCTGCTCATACCCCTAAATGCGCCCATGGAGAAGTTGGCAGGAGGATGAAAATTTTTCTAAGTCTGAAGTTAAATCTTTCTCCTACCCCAAAATGCGCCCTGTCTTGAAGCTGGAGATGAAAATTTTTCTAAGTCTAAAGTCTGTCCTGCTTGACCCCCAAAATGCGCCCTTAGCTTGAGAAGGTGATGGAAATATTCTAAGTGTTTGTAAATTCCTCCTCCTACCCCCAAATGCGCCCTCAACTTGAGAAGGTGATGGAAAAATTCTGAGTGTTTGAAAACTTCCACCTCCTACCCCAAAATGCGCCCCCATCTCCAGCATGTGAAGGAAAAATATTCTAAGTGTTTGTAAATTCCTCCTCCTACCCCCAAATGCACCCTCAACTTGAGAAGGCGATGGAAAAATTCTAAGTGTTTGAAAACTTCCACCTCCTACCCCAAAATGCGCCCTCATCTCCAACATGTGAAGGAAAAATATTCTAAGTATTAAATCCTTCTTCACCCTCAAAATGCGCCTGTGGTAAAGTGGAGTAAAAGTTGCTAAGTCATGGATAAATCCTCCTCCACCCTCAAAATGCACCCAAGGAGAGAGAGAGGGTGAGAAAATTCCTAAGGCAAAAGATAAATCCTCCTTGACCCTTTGAATGCGCCCATGTTAAAAGTAAAGTCAAGGCATAAACTAAGGTGTTGGAAGCTAAATCCACCTTTGCATGTGAAATGCGCCCAAGGATGTTGGAGGTGGTGGCTTTTTAAAAGGAAAATGTGCTAAGACGTGGTTAATTCCACCTTGATATGCTATATGCGCCCATGCTAGAGATGATAGAATATTTATTTTAAATATTTAAATTCCACCTTAGAGAAAATACGCCTAAGTTTGATGGAAGAGATGAAATTTGTTAAGGCATGGATAAAATTGGCAAGGATGAGTCAGAATACTCCAGCTTCATGAGTTGGAAAATTTCTTAAGTGTCAAAGCAAGAGAAGAAATGCGCCCAGAGGAGAAGTAAGAATAAAACTTTGGTTTGAAATATTTTTCTAAGGTATAGAATTCAAAAAATTAAATCTACCCCCCCTTCGTCTATAGACCCATGAATTTGATGCTTTCTGAAGGGAATTTTCTTCTGGGTATTGGACATCTTCGACAAGGAGATGATTTTGAGATTCTTCACGCCCTGCCGGAGACTTTAAGATGAAGATTTTTGCTTAGACGCATGGTTGATGAAATTTTCTAGAGGAAATAAATTATTTCTAAGGCAGATGGGTTGGAAAATTGGCTAAGGAAAAGAAGGGGTATCATGTTGGTTGGAAAATTTTCTAAGGCAGAGAGAAATCAAGTAGCACCCTCTAGACACGCCGTCAAATTGGATAAAAGTTTCTAAGGCACAACTTCAAGGTACACAGGAAGCAGAGTACAAGATGGGTGAAATTCCCTAAGACATTGAAATATGAAGCACAGGTGTTATACGCCCAGCCTACAGATGTTGAAAAATCGTGAGGGAAACTGTGCATTTGCTAGAACCATCAAAGGCAGGTATAGTAAGCTTCCCTACCTTTCGCTGCAAATTTTGATTCTGTGCACCCTGATTGTTGTTTCTAGGTCTATTTCTCATCTTGAGGTTGCAAAAGTCTACTAGTGTCATGGCAGCATGAAACTCATCACCCAAAGAGTTATATTCCCTCAAATAGTCATCACAATTTTCCTCTTGTTCTTGCTGCTCCTGATTTGCAGCAGTTGGTTCCCTCAAGAATTGAGGCATAAGAGGCCTCAGAGTTGTTTTACTTGCTGCCCTAACATTGCTTTGAGCTGTGTCTTTGTTGTCTTGCCTTCTGTTCTGTCCATTTTGTCCATTGGTCCTATTGTTGTTCCCATTATTTCCATTGTTTCCATTGTTCACAACCTATCTAAGAATTTGTGATAATTCTTCTCTTGCCTTAGCTGCTTCTTCCCTTCCTCTAACCAATTCTTCCTTTAGTTCTTGCTGTCCTCTTGCAAGGTCACTAAGCATGTGTTGAGTACTGCTTTGTTCCATGAGTTCAAATGGACTCAAACCCTTCTTCAATCTGCTGTAAGCAACATCAAATGGGCTGCTATCCGGAATGTTTGAAGATTCTTTGTTCATCACCCAACAGGCTGGCAGGAAAACTTGCTTTGATACCACTATAAAGTGCCTTGCCAAATCTGGTCCAAAAACACTGATTTTCTGCCTTTGGAATTTTGACAAACACTTTGTATGAAATCTTCAATTTTTTGATAATTGATTTAAGATTGCTTTGCCTTTGGTTTGATGAATGCAAAGTTGTTCAAATGCTTGGAAATAACTTCAAAGATATGTATTCAGAGATCTAAAATGAAGATGCAACTCTTTTTGTGTTTTCAAATGCATATAAGTGAATTTCTAAATGCAAATACATGAGGTATGGATGCAAAATGTAACCCTACAGCCAAGAAGTATTTCTACGAACACTTGGCATGCAAACTAGATTCAATACAATGCAACTATATATGAGAGACATTTTATCAAATAGTTGTGATGCAATCAGCCATTGACATTTAGACATACAATTTGTAGTCAAACTCCTTATTTCTCCAAATGATATTGCAATGCTATAAGAGTGTATACAATCTGAAAATGTAATGCAATTTATCTCAGCCAAATGATCTAAAGGATTTCCCAAGACTCTTGGCATACAAAGTAACATATGCAAATCTGATAACACCTCAATGGCAGCCCCTTATATCTGATATAAAGTATTTACAATGACAAATATCACGACTAACAATACTGAGATGATATGACACTAAAATACCCAGCAAATGACAAATTGCATGAACCTGGTTTTTGATGGCAGCTACTACAAACTTATTCGATTCTCCCTTAGATTGATGCCAATGACTTCAAACTAGCAGCACCTGGTTTCTTCAATCTTCAACGATGATGCCTGAATTTTATTTGATTTTTGTCCTGCCTCTAGACCAAAAATCGCACTCCTTCCTTAGCTGCCCCTGTTTCTGATCTGGGAATGTAAATATTAAATATTGGCCTTTAGAATCGTCATCCACCAGCAATGTAAGTGATCCTCAAGTGTAATGACCCTTTTTTGGGTGGAAGCACTTAATCCCGAATCTTGTGTTCGAAGTGTTCCTCAAAGAGACATTGGAAAAGTTAGAGATTCATAAATTACGTTAATAATCTCTAATAAGACCAAAGAGGATATTAATACTACATTCACGTCAAGGAGTCATTCATTTCTTCTTATTACACTCAGAGGTATATCATAACTCATAAATATGTATTTACCTCTCTCGCTTACTGCCTATCTCCCTTAGAATATGCCTATATTCTAGAGACATAAAATATCTTCTTTTCTCTCTATCTTCTCCTCTTTATATATATCTTGAGTGCAATTCTCCGGTCAGTAATATATGCGTACATATATCTATATGTCCTTGGAGTATGTTCTTTCTTTACCCATGATGATTTTATTCCATGTCTGCTCCAAATCTAGCTTTCTCCCTTCTCTTGTCTATTCAGGCATCTAGATATAAAGGCAATCAAGGGTGAAGAAGAGAGTCATCGACCCTTTCAGGAATAGGTATATATGTATATATGTGGCTCGTACATATTTTGAGACCGAAAACTGTTGACAAATATATTGTATAGCCATCGTTTTATTGATGCCATCACCACCTCAAGATTATCCCGATTATTGAAGGAGCCATCTCTTATTTATGTCGACTGGTGATTATGTGGGAATTGACAAAGGTTGACTGCCCAAGAATTGTAGCATTTTACACTGTCATGGCCAACTGGGAAGTCGGGAGTCCCAAACAAATGCATATTATCACACGACTAGGTGATCGGGGCTTCGGATGTCTATGACATTGCAAGAGATAGCCGCCGTCACAAAGATATCACTTCTCCTATCGGGCTAGATAGAGGCTGACATGGCAAGTCAAAATGGAATCTCCTTGTCTATGCAGTCCCAGTCTAGCCATCAGAAGTTACGGGCCCTCAAATTTGCGATTGAATCCAATATAGAATGTTGGTGCGTAAAGACTACCTTTAAGTATTCGGTGCTACAAGAGTTTATTTCCTTGTTTACATTTTTCTCCACATCCCCTCTTTTTTCCCTCCTCTTTTATGAGAGGCGTGGCTTTTCCTTTATAGCTTATTAAGAGTCATGTTTGACTGGGTCAAGGGACGTGCCTCCAACCCATCGCTGAGTTGGTGGCTTTCTTATATTTATTTATTTTTGCTTTTGTTATTAATTTATAATATGGTTCTAAATCCATTATTTAGAATATAGATTAATATTTATTCATTCACTTTTATTATTGTTTTGTATATTTATGATATTGGCTTATTTATTAATATTTGTATTTATAATAATCACAATTGTTCAAATAATTATAATATTATTTTATATTTATATTTTATATTTATTATATACTTTAATATTTATTATATGATAATTATTACAATGTTATTTTCAATATTTATAATTGTAATATTGTCTTGAACAATTAGAATTATGTAACATCAAATGGTTAACTTATTTAATTATGCTTCTAACTGTCACAAGTTTCGGGGACATGACATCAAGCCGCCTGGAATATGCTGATCCAATCCTTGAAGTAAATCGATGCCAAAACAAGGTGATATGCATAAAATCGTCCCTCCTTTGATGGCTGCAAGTTGACTGTAATCAGAAATCAGAACCTTTCTCTCCAAATCGTACCAATCAAAATTGGCCTTAGGCCATTAATTTTGCCTCCAATGTGAAAGATTGAGATATCTTCCACTCTCCACTAGCTAGGGTTGGTGTTACACAACCGAAACCAGTAATGCAAGAAGGTCTAAGCCCTCAGAATATGTCAAGCTCTCAAGCTCTCCAACAATCAGAAATGAATTCAAGTCCAGGTAATCTCAAATGCCTTCCAAAAGCTCCTTATAAAGAATTCCAATGTAACTTCAAGAAGCTTCTAG
Source organism: Sequoia sempervirens (assembly GCA_007258455.2). Taxonomy (NCBI): domain Eukaryota; kingdom Viridiplantae; phylum Streptophyta; class Pinopsida; order Cupressales; family Cupressaceae; genus Sequoia; species Sequoia sempervirens. The sequence continues at coordinate 54,837 of VDFB02091008.1, forward strand.
AATAAATTATTATTTTATTCTTTTAAGTGACTTTTTAATATTATTTTATTTTTAGTCACTTTAATATTAAATTAATTAAATATAAGGTTACTTTTTAATATTTATTTTTTAATAACTTTATAAATAATTAATTTAATAAATTCCCCTTATTGCTCCAAATTGGGGACATGACAATGTTGCAAGTTTGTTCTTCATTCTTACAACTGCAATTGTGGTTTTGATATGCAATTTGAAGATAGGCTTTAACTCACACACTGTTCTGTTTTGTGTTGTCTTGCAAAAGACAAATTAAAAGGCTAATAATAACAATGTTTTGTATTTTGTCCGAATGTTCTTATCGATCTTTTTAGGTTCATTGGATGCTTGATATTTGGTTTTTAAAGTTTCTTAATTGCACTCCTTGTACAGCAACCTGTTGGGTTTTAGTCACTCATGGGAGTCTATATGTCTTTTTTTTTGTGCCTCTGGAAATCATAAACATACAGTTTTGGGATATGATTAATGCTTTTGTAGCTTGCTTTTCTGCTAAGTACAAAGATTTTTCTTTTAGTGGTTTGGTTAGGTGACATCTGCAAATTAGTCTTTTACTATTTTTAGACAATTCCACAAAAACTATGCATTACAGATGGATGTTTTGATACTTATGGTAACTCTTGGTATTTTAATATTTATGCATGCTTTCCAATCTGCATATGTTGTTAACTCATACAACAACACCATAGTATATCAAGGCTTAGGTGATTGAGATGTAAGGGAAGTAAAGCTACACCTTTAGATGATGAGGAAACATGATAAGTTTAAAGGAAGCCAGGATTTGGGGGTAGGAATTGCATGGAACAGCTCATAGAAAACAAAAATGTTAGCTGGAAATGAGAAACGTCATTTGTTTGAATAATAATTGTGCTTAATCTACAATTTTGAATATGTATTTAAGAGAGTCAACTGCGCTCCTTTATTTATATCATGATGGTTAATAATGTAATTACAGGTCAGGTAGATGGTCTACTTTTTTGTTCGACTTTAAAGTAAACATGATTTTGTTTAAATTTGATGCTTGTTTTCAATACGCCTGATAATTATGTATTTTTAATATGGTTACCAATGCCAATAACTTGTCATAGGTGGCACGACATCTTGTTGCAGCTGGACATGATGTTCATTTGGTCACCGCAGCTCCAGATTTTGTGTACACCTCTGAAATAAGTTCACCCAATTTGCACCTTCGCAAGGTAGGTTATATGAGATACAAGACTTATTGCATTTTAGTTGTCATCTTCCTTGTTTCTTGCATTGCTTTCCAAAAACTTTTTTTTTTAATCTTGAAGTTGTTATTCTGTCTTTCCCAACTCTTCTAACTTTTCCTTGATAACAGTTCTAGAAAATGTTTAGAAAATAAAAGAAACAGTGTTATGGATGGGTGTCTTTTCAACTTGCAAATCAAAGTAACAATAATGGTCACAGGAATAGCATGGATGCAAACCTATTGAAGCTTTAATGGAATGCAACTGTTAGTCTTGAATTCAATAGTGCTATGCTAAACATATACTTATAGATGAATGTTATATGGTAAACTTTCCTGAGGTTCCTTCTTCAAATAGTCATGTAGTCAATGCCATGTAGTCCTCAAAATCATTGCCTTCTAACCAAGCAAGTGCAGGCACACCTTGTACATTATTCTGCCCTTTTACCACATGAGATAACAGAAAAACTGTTTACATGTTAGAGCTTTTTTTAAGTCAGGTTATCTCTTGATCAATCAGGCCTGTAGAAATTTAGTAAATATTCCCTAAACCAGTGGTAAATGGAGGATCATATATCAATCATCAAGGCACTAGCATAAGGTTTTGTTTGCTTTCAATCTGTAGCAATTGCACTAGGTTCTTCTAGTGCACTTGATTTAATCGATTCATACCATATCATGTCAAAGAATAATTGTACAACATATGATTTAATCCACGTCTAGCATTATCATTCATAAGTAAGCTTATATGTATAACACTCATCAAGTTATACAATTGGACATCACAGTTTTATAAATTTTTTACAACCAATAATATAACCAATGGATTTTGTACTAAGACAAATGACATACCTACCATGCACAATTATTTCAAAATCCACCTGTTCACAAGTATGTATCACATCTGCATGTTTATGTATAAATTTCCTGAGAACATACACTGTACAAAGACATGAAAATAATGGTATTTTTCCAGTGTTAAGAGAGATACAGCCACAATCTGGCTGTAATCATTTAATACTGTAATTTAGTAACCAAAAATGCAAGCTGCAATGCATCAATGCATTTTATTTGTTCTGAAATACACCCTAAAAGAGAATCGTAGGACTCAAATTGGATCTTGGGGAAGTGAAAACATTGTTATGTACCCAAACAAAAACATAAGCATGTTGTTGGATCATAAATGTAGAATGCATAATAGGAAAACACGGTAGATTTTTGCATTAAAAAAATTAACCAGTGAAATCAACTGTATATATTTGCTAGAAAATAGTAATACAAACAGAAAACCTTGTATAAAAACAGGAGTCAAATGTTGTCTGCAATAAATTTTTGATGCAAGTACTCTTCCTCATCGTGCATTATAAAGATGCAAAATGAATCATTTTTTTTCCAGAAGTACCCACGATTCATGATTAGTGCACTTCTCCTATAAAAAGTCATGCTATGCAACTTGGAGAAAGAACTATAAATTTCAATCTTGTGGCTTTGTAAGGCATATGCCTCAATTTCTATATTAGTGTGATAGTTCTTTCATATACATTTCTAGGAAATCCTCTCTGTGATGCATCTCCTATTCAGTATAATCCTTGAACCCAATGTTCCTAATGGGTCAGAGGTTTGGAGCTGTAGTTTAGGGGTATTTCTGGAGGTGCGTTGACAGGGAACAAACTGTTACACTGCAGTGTATGTTCTATGGTAAAAGGACTGTTCCTGAGTGCATTGTTCAAGCTGAATTTATTGCCAAACTTCATCTCGAGAATGTTTTCAGTTCCATTTTCTATCTTCATAGATGTAGGTCCTTGGGTGATATAGCCCTAGTTTGGGAGGGTAGTCATATTTAGCTCTTTGTTCTTTGAAGTAGGTTGCCTGCTTGGGTCTCCTTATATGATTGTGTTGTTGGTTTGGTGACATCAAATTACTTCTTCAGTATGTGGACATCTTAATTTACAGGCTTTCTCATTTTACATACTCATTAGACACTCCTCATCTTTTTCTTATTATGGTGGAGCTGAATAAAATTGTCAAAGAGGAAATATATATAAAACATATCAAGTCTGTTTGATCTCTCTTATAGTGTCTCAATCCCAGATAGGTTTCTATGCAAAGGGTTTCTAGTGAATTTTTGATGGCATCATCATCTATTCTTGTTATCTTTGGCATCATATGTCACATGGCCTTAAGATAGGAATGCCCTTAATAAAGAAAGTTAAAACCCATCAAAATCCCAACCAACATTTCTTTTTGCGCGCATGTAGCAAGGAAGAGGTTGTGCAACAAAGAGCAACCCTTGTATTGGCCAATATAGGGTAATAGTTGCAAGAACTAATGAGTAGAAGGATGAAAAGATGAGATGGCAACGTGTCACAATGAATGCAGTGGAGTGAAAGGACTAACTAATAGGAAGGGACTATGGATGGCACACATCCCTATGTGACTAATGGAGGAAGGTGAAAGATCCCCAACCCAAATCTGATCTGATTTTCTGAGTTTTGTCTTTTCAAAGTCTTTGACCAGCGAATAGGAAGGTTTTTGTTTTTGTTTTGTTTTTGCGTTGTTCTGATTTTTTTGTGTGTTTTTGTTGAATGCTGATTTATGCAACAATATTGCAAACTAGAAGGAAGGAAGTTGTTGCTAAAACTTAAATAAATCATACAATTTAAACAGAGAGAAAAAATGATGAATTTATTGGCTCAAATGTTATTGTACATACCACAAATCTGCATATAACAATCTGATATAACTTGAACAGCAAAGACAAACACTTTTCAGCTTCTTCCCAGCTTCAGAAATCTGCCCCAGGGTCTGATATGAATTTCCAGCTAATTGAATATGCAGATCAGATCCAATAATTGGTATGAAATAGGGTTTGAAGCCTGTGATCTTGAAATGATGCAGCAATCTGAGGTATGGTATAAAATAAGTTGCCAAGGCCTTGAGAAGGCCTATACTACTTATGGCTGTCCCTGATCTGTTGCAATATGCTGTGTAATGTCCCCTTCTCGTCAGTAAATTAGCCCCACTGTTTGGTGGTAGTGTGGAAATGTTTTTCATGGCTGGTTATCCGCCTATCAGTTCTTAATTTCAATTTTCAACACTCCGTCATATGTTAGCACCTCGCCCTCAGTGGGATCTTGAGTGCACATTCTTGACGTTGAGTAGTTTTCATTCCAAATTTAGTTTTCAGTTTGATGCTAACGCTAATCCAGTTAACTATTGCTGGTTATGTTGTGTTAATCCAAGCAAAAAATTGGTTAGCATATTTCATGCTGATATAATACTGCTGCAAACTCAAATCTGAGAAATATATACTTGAAACTCATCCAATAAAGCCCAAATGAAGACCCAAGGTAGGCCCTCCCCAAAGGTGAATTGGGTTCTTATCCAATTCACGATAGCTTTTGAGAGTTTTTGTTCTCAGAAGGCTGAAGCAATGCTGAAACCCTTCTCCAGAGCTCAACCTACAAATTGCTTTTGTCAAAATGAGAATAGAATGCCCAAAAATGAGCCCAACATATTGCTTTATAACCTCCCATGAGCTTTTTATAAAAATCAATAAAATAATCCTCTTGAGGGTCTTTCCTCATTCAAAGAAAATGGCCACTTTTTAAAAACAACTTGAGTTGCTAAGATGGGGGCACTTTTCACTATTCACCTTATGATTTTCAGTTACTATTCACCTTTTACTATTCCATTAGAGCAAACCTTAATATTTTCACTTTAGCCCTGGATTCATCAACTAAATTCCAAATTGAAAGGTTCATAAGGCTCCCAGCTAACTCCACAGCCTTCGGTTGGGTCCCCTAACTATTCTACTGACCTACGAGAATCCTAATAGTAGGCCAATCTCCACTACGGACTGAGCTTTCTAAGAAAGGGACATTACAATCCTCCCTTATCGGGATTGCTTGCCCCTAAGCAACTGCAAAGCTAGATGCTTAAGTATCATCCCTCCTTCCTATGTGGCATCCTCCAACGACAAGTCTCTTCAACAAACCAAATACTCTTTGATCACTCTGCTCCTCAACCTCCTCTCCCTCATGTCCAAAATCTCTACAGGAATCAAAACCAATTGGCCCTCTTCATCCAATGGAGGCAACTCAGGTGAAGAGACAACATACTGTCCAAGAGCCTTTTTTAGGCAAGATACATGAAAGACATTGTGTATCTTACCTTCAGAAGGCAACTCAAGCTCATAGGCTACCTCTCCAATCCTCCTCAATACTCTGTATGGACCATAAAATTGAGGCTTGAGTTTTTCTGCACCGCTCTTCTTAAGTGTACTTTGTCTATAAGGCTGTAGGCACAATAAAACCATGTCTCCAACCTCAAATGTCCTCTCAATCCGATGCCGATCTGCATACATCTTCTGCTGATTTTGGGCATGCCAAATATTATCCTTAAGTGCCTTAAGGATATCTTGGCCATCCTGTAACCAATCCCGAGCTCTAGGCGCTCTACTATCACCCAATGCTAAGTCCACAAAAGATAAGGCATCATAACCATACAATGCTCGAAAGGTAGTCATACCAATAGACATGTGGTAAGTACTATTATAACAATGCTTAGCCATATACAACCTTATCACCCATGCCTTGTGTTGACCCGAAACATAGTTACACAGATAACCCTCAAGCAAACACCAAACAACTTGCTGCTCCACTCCGATTAAAATACCCAAACACCACAAATCGTGAAACAACATATTGAAATCCATGTGAAATAATGTACCAAGCAAATCAATAACCGGTTCCCAAATCAAAATATAGAACCTGCTGTATGAGATGTAGAACATCAAGACAATGTGAAAATGAACTCCCACTGAAATATTCCGAGCCAATTTTTTCGTTTTTTCAAATAACAGATTACAAAGCAGTGCACCCGTTAAGGTTAGAGAAAGAAACCAAAACGTGCAAGAAAGCAACTCTAACCAGAATGGCGCCGATGATGGCGAGCATTGGTCAGAGGATCTAAAACAAACTGCTTATGCTGGAAAGGGAACTCGACGCCAAGTATGTGCTACCCAATCCAATGCGGAGTGAGGGGCGACCATATGACGGAGTGAATACAAAACAATGCTTGAAATGAAAGTGCTGAAAAGGAAACTTCTCGACACCCAGAATGTGCTTGCTCATCCAGAATGGACAGTAGCGACCATAGGGCGGAGTTATCACTATTTTACTCTAAAACTGAAAGTAGGAATGATTATTACAAGAAATGACAAGCAATATCAAAACACTGGTCAGTACTACTACCAGTTTACAAAGATTATGACTGCCTGCAATGTCAAGATATCATATGCTTATCAAATAGTACGTTCAACCAAGAATCAATTACAATCCTTAAGAAATCACAGTGTCCCAACCACAAAACAGAAATGCAGATTTCTGTATTCTGTTTTTTGTCAGATCTGTACTTTAAATGTGCAATCAGCAGTTCACAAGTTCCAAAGAATGTTCACAACTTGCTCAATAATCATCCAATTGACATGCCATAAAATGCTAAGCACTCTGAAGACCTAGGCGACCAAGATAGCCCCTTGAAACTGAACCAAACACTGCAGATTTAATTAACACGGATTCCAATGCAGATCTCAATGGTACGGCCTAGTACAGAAATTCGACTTCTTCTAGGAAATTCAAGACTTCTTTAAAAATTCTACTATCTGGAGAATATTGGCGCCTATTACAAACTCAACTAATGATGCAATACCCAAAACTATATTTTTTGTCTTTTTTGAGATATGAGCAAAACATTAAATCTGCTGTCACTAAAATGCACCTTTAATATACCTCTAAAATGCAGAATCAGAAACTAAAGGATTACAATGACGATTACAATGCACAAATATCAATAACTCACAAACTAGACTAAGAATCACCACTTGATGTTGTCTTGCAAACACGAAGCGATGCCCGAACTAGGAGGCCTTCATTCCTCGAAGCGTTTCCAGAGCCAATCCGGCAGCATAACAGTGTATTTTCCAAAGATGATGAAATGATGCACCAAGACTCCCTTTTATAATTCTTCCATTGACTTCACAAAACCCTAAAATGAGCTTTTAGGTCAAAATCTCTAATCTCCTCAAGAGGGCGTACTTTCTCTTCAAAGCTCCAGATTTGATATTTTAATTAAATATCAAACTTTGAATTATGCGCCCCTCATAATCTTGCTTTGACTTAGGAAATAATTAAAACATTTCTTAATGAGGGCGCCACCCTCAAGACCCACTTTTTAAAACGACATTAAGTCATTAAGTCTAAGCCAAGGGGTCAACGTTAAAATATAACATTTAAACGTGACTTTTTAATTTAAATGACTTAACTTATTTCTCCGAGAGTGCCCTGAAGCCAATACTGATGAAGTCAACTGATCAATCTGAAGCCGGGAGTCAACCAACTTGAGCTCATCTGGAAAGCTGCCACAAATAGAATTTACTAAAAATAGTAAATTCCAAAAAGTACTCTGAATGCTGAGACGAACATACCACTGCGAAGCCCTCTGAAAACCCAGAAGGAATCCGCTATTAAAACAACCATCTCAGAGCAATGACCTCCTCAAAATGAGGAAACCCTAATTTTAACTTCCGACTAGCCTTCGGGTTCCCAAAGAAAGGCTAACGGTCACTGAAAATGTCAGGCTTGAAAAGGGGACATTACACCCACATGCCAAGAAACCAACACAAATGGACACCAAACCTTGCTGTCATAACTCGGACCAACAACATACGTGTTGTCATCTAACCAAAGCAAATCAAAATTACCCATCTCATACCTTATGTCCCTTCAATATACTTCATGCCACACACTTCCAAGCGACTCAAAATTTGATGTAGACCATGCTAAATCCGGAAGTGCAATGGAAACCCAAGTAGGATAGCCACTAATCCGTGAAGTACCAAATAAAATGAAGTCACCTACCAACGAATATATCGCTGCCATATCATAAGATATTGGTGACATAACCAAAGAGGAGCTATGGATGCCATCAACACCCATCAAAGACAACCCTTGAGTGGTCAATCCACTATGAGTGACATCAAAAGAATCTTCATCAGAATTGTGAAAATGATCAACAACAACTGAATTTTCTGAATTGGTAAACCTTTTCTCATCATCATCTATGGAGTGGTGAATGCAATGAATTTGTTGAAGATGAAGTTTAGCTTGTTGAGCCAACATCTTAGCTCGCTTTGCCTTTTCTAACCATCTTTCATTCAACTTTTGGGACTGCTCTATAATAGCTGCCCCAAAGTGTCTGAAATCAGTTTTATAATAAGATGCATCATATAAATTACCATGACCAATGCATGCATCTTGTGTACCAACACTTATTGGCTCTTCTTCACAAGTTTTTCCATGTGTAAGGTTTGCAATCTCATAAAAATGAGAAAGAAGAATATCACTATCCCAAATCAGACCTTTGGGATCCCCTTCTATGCATGCCCTGTAGTCATCAAAGAACACCGAGTCTTGATTCGTCTCATGCTTTTCCCAAGTGATTAGAGATGGAAGTGGCTCAAAGAAATCTTCATCTTGGATGCTATGATATTCAAAATCAGACTGCTTGCATTCTAAACTTGTCATTTCATTCTCAAGTGGGAATAGATAGTGGTTGTCTCCATACTAAAAATCAGAATCTTTGTCTAGCTCCATTTAAGAAATTTCATGATCCTCAACACAAATTGAATGTTCCTCATCAATTTGTTCAATTTCTACACTTCTTGCATTAACATTTTTCTTTATAAAAGTAGCTGTTATAAGTGACTAATTTTCTGAATTATGCAATGAATTAGACATACACAAAAGAAGACAAAGTTCAACTATCTCTTTGTCCTTATCCTTTACCAATTTGACCGCCATGTCCTTGCCTCTAAGCAACTGCAAGTAATCCTCTTTCATCAACTCCAAAGCCTCCTTGAAAGAGTGCGAATGTGAATGAGAGATACCATGTCCCATTCCTTTTTGTCTTTCCTCTCATTGAGCTGTCCAAATGAAGCCTTCTATGTGTTTGTGGGTGCTATCCATTCTTGACAATGCTTGAACAATTTTATCACCCCTCACCACCAATTGATTATGCAAGTCTTCCAAAACCAAAGGCTTTTGTTCCAACTGTCCTTGGCTGCCAAAGACTGATTTTTCATCATGTGTAGGGGAAGTAGAATCAATTATCATTCTAGAAGAAGCATTAAGATCACCCAAAGAATCCATACAATTGCTGTCCATATCACTAGCATGTTCCATGCTTTTGTAATCTTCAAGGTTAGAGTGCACTTGCATACACTTTGCAACCCCAATTCGTAGCATTTCATGTCTTGAAGCTGTCTTCAACATATTCAATCATAGTATCATCATCATAAGTTGATATATTTTCCATTACTAACCAAACCCAAGATGTAGTATGCAAAACAAACCAAATATTATCAAAATGCAAGTTCTTCTTAGTAGACAGCCTCTTAGTCTCCATAATCAGCTCTTTAAGACCAAATGCTTCATATGATCTTAACAATTGTTCTTTCATTGTAGGTGATGCATGACTAGCCAAATTGAAGTGAAATATGTTCCATTCCACACAAATGGATATATCACTTGTGGCTGGTCCATCAAGTGTGTAACTATTATCATCATTGTTTTGAGCCTTCAAGGAGCTCTCTAAAAGAGGACAATCATAAACTCCAGGATGCAAACTAGACCAAACTGAATATCCTAAATCATTCCTCCTTTCTTCTTCACACAACTCAACATGCTCTTCTTGTGGACTTATCTCATGCAGCTCTTCCCTTGTATGCTCATCATCTACACATTCTTCCCTTGGAAGAAATGAGGACCTAATGTATGACTCTCTTTGTCTTCTTGCGTTATCAAGCTGATTGCATTTTTCCTTGACCTCTTGCAAGTGTTGTCTTGCTTGGGTAGCAAGCATCTTGTCTTTTTTGGCTCTTAGTGACCACCCATCACACAACCCTTGTGTCCTTTTAACATCTTTCACAGTATGGTGAAAAAAATCAAGAATTTTGTGGCTTGAATCCACCATATATTTCTCATGTGTAACACTCTCAACTTTAGTACCAACATAAGACTCGATAACATTATTACCGTCATGTGAAATGGAAGCTACCTCATGATTATAACTGTAGTTTCCAAAGTCAGAATAGGTGTCATACCTAGGTATCATGTTTACAACATCTCCAATGGGCTGATCCATGACTGCAATCTCTTCCACTTTTTTATCAACATATTGACTCAATGGTGTTATATGAATCTCCACTTGATCCAAAGTTATTTCTTCTTTAGGACTCCCACCTGATGATTGATTTTCGCATTCATTGTGATCACTTGTAGGTTGCAAACTAGAAACAAGTGATTCTTCTACCATTCCTTGTTCTTGCACATTAGGCTCTTCACTTTTCCCAATGGTTTCTCTCCTATCTTTTGATATTTCTTTCCTTTTTCGCTACTGATACGGACTTGAAAACATCAAGTCATCTTCATCCTCATTCGGTATACCCAAGAATTGTGTGAAAGAAAGCATGTCTTGTATCTTTTGAGGAAGAGAGCGATACTTGTCATAGCTAGCCATAATTGTTTTATTTGTTGGTGAAACATGAGGACTCTTCCTTCTTCTAATAGATGGAGATGATCCAGTAGAGTGCCTAGATTTCTTTGAAATTGTATCATTCAGTCGTTGCAATTGACGGTTGATCTTATGTTGTGATTGTTCTAACTCTTTCCACACCTGTGTATCCTTAAGTAACTTTTCCATGATGACTTGTCATGCTGCCCAACTGAAAACTTAACCAAACGGAAGTACACACAACTTGGAATGCACTCAATAGGCTGGCAAGATCCAAGCTTTGATACCACTGAAAGATCCCCAACCCAAATCTGATCTGATTTTCTGACTTTTGTTTTTTCAAAGTCTTTGACCAGCGAATAGGAAGGTTTTTGTTTTTGCATTTTTCTGATTTTTTTGTGTTTTTGCTGAATGTTGATTTATGCAACAATATTGCAAACTAGAAGGAAGGAAATTGCTGCTAAAATTGAAATAAATCATACAATTTAAATAGAGAGCAAAAATGATGAATTTATGGGCTCAAATGTTATTGTACATACCACAAATCTGCATATAACAATCTAATATAACTTGAACAACAAAGACAAGCCCTTTTCAGCTTCTTCCTAGCTTCACAAATCTGCCCCAGGGTTTGATATGAATTTTCAGCTAATTGAATATGCAAATCAGATCCAATAATTGGTATGAAACCCTTCGTAGCACCTAGGGTTTGAAACCAGTGATCTTGAAATGATGCAACAAGTTCAGATATGGTATAAAATAAGTTGCCAAGGCCTTGAGAAGGCCTATACTGCTTATGGCTGCCCCTGATCTGTTGCAATATGCTGATATAATACTGCTGCAAACTTAGATCTGAGAAATATATACCTGAAACTCATCCAATAAAGCCCAAATGAAGACCCAAGGTGGGCCCTCCCCAAAGGTGAATTGGGTTTTCGTCCAATTCACGATAGCTTTTGAGAGTTTTCGTTCCCAGAAGGCTGAAACAATGTTGAAACCCTTCTCCAGAGCTCAACCTGCAAATTGCTTTTATCAAAATGAGAATAGAATGCCAAAAAGTGAACCCAACATATTGCTTTATAACCTCCCATGAGCTTTTTATAAAATCAATAAAATAATCCTCTTGAGGGTTTTTCCTCATCCAAAAAAAATGGCCACTTTTTAAAAACAACTTGAGTTGCTAGTATTACACAGGTAATTGGTAAAATATTGGATGTATTAACAATGAGCAATGTGCTCAATAAATAATTTACAAGATGTTACAGGATAAGATCAAACACGATCTTATCTTAGGAAAAAGCAGGAAGTTTCTAAAAGAAACTTCAGATAAGATCTCGAACAACTAAGACGATCAGTCCAAAATCAATCAGATCTGAGCAAAAATCACTGAAAATCAACTCAAAAAGAGCAAAATTCATGAAAATCTGGTTAAGTATGAAGAATTCGCTATAAGGAAGATGGTCCTTGAAATGTGGGACGGAAGGAAAGAAGATCAATGAGCTTAGGAAGTCCGCCATGCTTGTGGAAGGATGGAATGTCCAAGACAATGAGAAGTCCGCCCAGCATTGAAAGAAAAATGTCAAGGACTATCCAAAGTCCGCTCTAACTTTGGCAAGACATGCTCAAAGTCCGCTAGCCTTGAGGAAGCACGTCCTAGCCTCCTCCAAAGTCCGCCATACACTTGAAAGGAAGTGCCAAGAAGTTATGAAGTCCGCCATGTCAAGTGCCAAGTGCTTAGAAAGTTCGCCTTGACTTGGAAAAGGTTGGCAAAAGGTTTAAGAAGTCCGCCATACACTTGCCAATAGGTTGGAAAGTCCGCCTAGGCACATGGGAAAGAGAAAAATCGAAAATTTCACTAAGTATTGGTGCGTAGTCAAGAGAAATTCGAAAATTTGCCTAAGTATAGAGGCCTAAAGGATGAAAAATTGAGATTTTTGGCTAAGTGTTATGACATTTTTAAGAGGAAAGTGTTAGAGTTTGAAGGGAGAGTGCTAAGAAGATTCGCTATGGCATGTGGAAAGTGGATAAGACTTTGGGAAGTTCGCCTAGATTGTGGCAAAGAGAAAATAAAGTGTGCCTAGCATGAAAATGGAAGAGAAAAATTAAATTGCCTAAGTATGGATGTCTGGAGAAAATATTATAAAAATTGACAATTTTGGCCAGAGAAAATGCACAAGGCAAGGAGAAAGGAAAGATCGCCCTTGGCTAGAAGGAATAAAAATTTGTCAAGCGTCAAGGAAATTTGCCTGATAAAGACATCCAGACAAGGATTTTGCCTAGAAAAATTCAACCGAGCAAGAGAAAATTTGACTTTGGCAGAAGAAAATAAGCTCAGTGCAATTAAAAGTTCGCCATGGCAAAGAAAAATAAGGATCTGGCACAACAATTGTCGACGGAATGGCTTAAGTTTTGACTTGGCTAGACAAAATTGGGAATAAAATTGGAAAATACACTTTTAGCCAAGAAAAATGAAGAGAAAATCGAAATAGCCATGGGTCCAAAACGAACGGGTTGGAATAAATTAAAATATTTTAATATTTTAATAATTTATTTTCAACTACTCGGAAATTTAAATGCCTTAATGAAGTTTGCCAGAGATGTTTTGAGGAAAATAATTTGTGCCAGCCAGAGATAAAATCCGATGGGCAAAATTAAATTCACCATGAATTTAAAACTTGGAAGGGTCGAATTTAATTAAATATTTAATGTTTTCTTTCAAAAAATTCGAAAAACCAAAGATAAACATTCAAGCAAAAATCAAATTTTCAAAGATCAATGAGATTTGCCTGGATAAACTCGAGACGGATTCTTTTTGAAAAATAAAGGAAACTTGCCTGTTTGAACAAATGAAAACAAATCGAGATCGAGAAACAAGAAGGCAGTTGCTAAATAAATTAAATTCTTCAGCATTATAATGAGTTTCAACAACTCATTTTACACAGGCACAGCTGAAGAGAAATTTGATCTCTCTCGAAATTATCAGGCAGTTGATTGTTCAGTAGGCAAGATCGAATTTTCTAGAGAGAAGTAATGTTATGCTAAGGAAGAATTTTCTCAGAAAAGGAAAAGATTTACTGAAAGTCGAATTCTTCTGTGCAAGAGGGGCGCACTTCTTCTTTTAAATTATCAGAATTCAAATCTGATTTGCAGCCAACAGTTCTTCACTGAGGTTTGATGTTCAGTAAAGTTGGTTCGCCATTCTTCTTCTGTCCTTTCATCTTAGCAAAAGTTCTGGCTAAAGTTTTCAACTTCATCCATTTATTTTCAGCTTGCTTTTTCGCAGCAATTTGATTATTTAAGAAGCTGAAAATAAATTTTCGAGCCCAAGGCATGAGAATAAATTAATTTAAAAAGTCTCTGTATTAATATTAATTTTTTGACTGCAGGTTGATGACCATTGTGGGCGAATCATCAAAGAAGGCAAAAATGAAGTTTGCTAGCAAAGGTGCCCAGCGGGAGACTAAAATCAATTCAAAATGGAAGAATGTCGTAGACACCAATCTCGGACATGTCGACTTCGATGAGTTCAAAAGAAGAGTATATGGACAGAATGGACTTCCGACACCGATAGCCAGGCTGATGATCAGAAACGGGATTTTCCAGGCAATTGGATTCCCGCCTGCAATAGATTGTGCAGAATTGATGGTGGAATGTGCTATCCACTATGATGCTCAAAAGAGGCAGATCATTGCAGCGGATGCCAGAATTCTGGCACACTTAGGGGAGGTGGAAATCCAAGAAAGCTTCGGCATCCCAGCACATTCACGGACTATCTATAAGACCAAGGAGGAAGCCAAGAAGTTATATGACAGCCAATCGGACTTATGCACCACAACTATTAACAAGGCATGGCTGGACAAACCTAAGCCATCAATAAAGAAGATGCCCAAAAGACCTCGCTGGACATACTTCAAAGAAGATTTTGGAGACATCATATTGATGCTGAACAGAATAGCTGGCAACCCGCAGGGTGCATTTTTTGAGAGCTGGATGTACTACTTCATAGATGAGATCACTTCTAGCGTAAAAATGTTCAATTGGTCACGGATGATAAGTGACAATCTCCACGAGCAATTGATCAATCTGGAAGAGACTAAGTCCTTTCACATGAGCTCGTATGTTGTCTACTTATTGGCCAGATCATATAAGTATCCAGGACTAACTTGCAAGGGAAGAGTTGGCAGCGGAGAAAACGAACTCAGACCGTATGATTGTTACCCGCAACTCCAGTTGAAGGAGAAGTCTCATTTCAGAAGGGCGCATGATGCATTCTTAATGCATATCACCAGAACGCTTCAAGGGGGAGTACATCAGAGGTTGAGTCATGAGGCGAAGAGTCTAATCAGTAAATATGGGTCCTGGTTCATTCAATTCCCAAAATTTACATATATCAGGATCCAAGGATTTACTGGAAATCCCTATAAGTTGCCCATTTATCCGACAAATCGGATGGTTTTGCTCGAAGTCTTGAGGCAACTAGAAGAATATCAGAACATTCAGAGGCCAACCAAGAAGGCATCTATTACATTCCCATTGTTCATCGGGAATATGTTGGAATCTTGTCCGTCCTCACAGGCAGCTGAGAGTGCTAGATTGGAAATCCAGTGGTACCCATTTATAGCCTACAAGTCCAGGGTCAACTTTGACCCACATCATAATATTCAGACAGTAGAGGGGAGAAGGTACAAGCACAGGGACGAGTTTTCACAGGTTGGGTGAATTTATCATTTATATCCAGTGGCAATTGCATCAAACGAATTTCTTTGCAGGTTCAAGTTCACAATTATCAGCAAGTTTGAAGAATAAGGGGCGATTTTCACATAAGAACATAGAAAAAAAACGTCTTTTGCCTCTTGGATTCTCAAATTTCTCTCAAAATTCAATTCGCATGTTCTTGAAGTAGGCAAATTTTGGCAAGTCTAAACATCTGGATTGATTCTGTATAGCTTCCTTGAATTAAATTCATGCGTTTGAATTTTCATGAATTTTTAATTCCCGAGCATCCGTTCTCGAGTTTCTAATTTTCTCAACTGAAAACTCTTTGCATGGTCGAGTAGAAGTCAGATTTTCGCATTTCTGACGTTCTGGGTTGTCTTAGAATCTTTTTCTGGACAAAATCCATATCTCATATTTTTCGTCGAAAATAACTCTTCAAAAGGCTATTTTTAGCCTCAGCAAGCTATATTTAGCTTTCCAGAAATCTTGACAGAACATAGTCGATTTCACAGTCAATAGGCGAGTTTTTCAAAATGTAGTACACTCAGCTCGAATACAGGACCAAATCAGTCCTTACGACTTCATCGGGACAGTTGAGACGAATCTTCACAAGGTGCTGCCAGAAGCAGTTCTAGATCCAATCAAGATTAGAGATTCGATTATTCAAAACATTCAGCAGTTCGGGTTATTGGAGGCCACTTCCATACCTATCTCCGTTCATTGTGTTGAGTTCATGATGTCTTGTATTAAGCATTATAACTCTGCTACTCGTGAGATAGTGTCAGTAGATGGACGAGTTATTTGTAGTCTCAAGCCTTTGGATGTTGAAAGAAGTTTTTGTATACCTCAGCACCCGAACAGTCTAGTTATTTCTATGGAGCAGTGCGAGCATGCATTGAATGCTGATGTGGATAAGTGCCAGAGTAAAATGGCAGAACGATGGTTAAAGCAAGCGAAGAACAAATTGCCAAACAATGTGGGTCGTGGGGAGTACAAGGATGAGTACGCGATTCTAATTACACTCTTGAATCGTGTCTCAAGTCAATCACATGCAAATGCTTTCCAGCCTTGGATGTATTACATCATTGGTCACATCATATCCGGGCAGGAGCATTATGACTGGGCATCCTTCATCAGCGATGTTATCCACAAGCAGATCACCGGTTTCCTAGTTGCCCACAAGTTTCATATGTGTTCTTATCTCGTGTACTTGATTGCTTATTAGGGTCAGTTCCGAGGACTAAACACTTTGGGCATTCTCAGTGTTCAGAAAGTCTATCATTATTACTATCAGCTTGAGTTCACTAAGGCTGAACGTCATTTCAAGCGTGTTTACGAGGCTTTTCTGACTTATACAGTGAGAAACTTGGACCGGGAGTTGCACGTTCGTATCTCGGCAGTTGCTAGAGCAGCGATGGATGGTTGGGCGGATTGGTTTATTCAGTTCCCGACATACACTTATATCCGAGTATATGGATTTATAGGAAATCCAGCTATGCTTCCACGTTATCCTTCGGATAAGACAGTCTTTATGGAGTTCCTGAGGCAGTTACACAATGTTCATCGTCATTTACGCCGCAAGCATAGACCCACTGCCAATTTTCCTTTTCCGTTTGGAATGTATTGGTGCAAGACGACATTTGATGCCAAAGCTGCAGGATAGGAGTTAGAGAGGTATCATATCAAGTATCTTGTTGAGGCTTGTGCCTATGATCTTTGGGGTCATTACACAACTCGTCTTGCTAGTCACGCATATCATAAACCTTCTATGGACGATTATTGGTCAAATTGCGTGGACGACTTTGAGGTTCGCAGACGTAGCTACGACCGCTTTTCTCTCGCACAAATTTCTATTTTCTTGTCAGAAGATGTGGGAGGTTTATCAAATGATGAGGGGGAAGTCCTTCCTCAGTTTTTCAGAGAGCAGGTTGACACACAGCCGCTGCTAGCAGTTGATTGGTACGCTAAGGAGTACGCGACAGTAAAGGAGAGGTCAAGTAGAGTTATTCAGAACAGTATACTTTACCTCGACAGCAAGAAGACTAGCAGGGTAAGTGTGCCTAGAGCAGAGCTGCCAATGGTGAATGCTTCGCTACCTTCCTCGTCAAAACTTAAACAAAAGGAGAGGAGTAACCCTCCCAAGAAAGGTCAAGCGCCAAACAATTCAAAAGGCAAGGTGCTTGCTATTGATACACGTACGGACCCTGACAGACAACCTATCATAGAGCCAGTTCAGAGGCCAGTTCAGAGTCCGCCAGTGCTTGAGGTTCAACCTCAAGTTCCTATACCAGTTTCGGAGCAGTCACCAGTCCCAATTCATATTGAATTGGATTTAGACTCCCCATCTCGCAGTAGTTCTTCTACATATTCACTCTCGTCACAACCTCCTATTGCTAGTACAGATCCTTCCAGTAGCATTAGCCGAGACCAGTCTTGGATTGAGGCACAATTGGGAAGGAAGAGGAGGCAGCCATCCTATGTCCTTAACCATTCGGATTTTGATCAGGTTTACCAGGATGTGCCAGACAAGAGGATCAAGAACATGGTCCATGTGGAGAGGAATACTGACATGGAGATCGTCGTTGAGACTGCTATACCTCCATAGGGGAAGAGTTTGGATGTGTTGGAATCTTAGGACTTCGAGGTTATCATAGTCAACTTTGGTTGTAGCACACGCCAGACTCAGGTTGATCTCCTACAGGTTGCTACAGACAGTGCCAGGGATAGAATGCTGAAGGACGGAGAAGATAAGGTAGCCCTCAAGGCTGAAATTAGATAGCTTCGTTAGTATATTTCTAGCCTTGTACATAGGTCAAATGGTACCGCTACACTCCCGCCGATGCATGAGCCTCCAGCAGAACAAGGCCAGCTTATTCACTTAGTTGCGTATGGCAAGCGTTTGGATGAATGGGAGGAGGAGTTCGTTGCTAGAGGCTGTTCTATGCTTACAGAGTTATATCAGTTGCGGTACAATGCACGAGAGCTCCGTCTTCGTCTTCAGGATGAGGAGCAAGACATGGCAATTAATAGACCTCGGGATGAGATTATGATTGCTCACCTGAGTATGGCATATGAATCAGTCACAAATGCAGAAGATAAAGAAGCTATCTACTCTTGGAAAACACAGTTGGTTTTCAAGGCAAAGATAGAGGAAACAATGGCGTTAGAGTTGGCTGAGAGTAGAGAGCACGTTACTAGTGCACTCCGGTTTGTGAGGACCTTAGTATCTCGCTTACCGTGCCGATATCGGATTAAGGGTGGTGCGTATGTTGAGCTTACTGATGTACAGTCAGAGCTCCAAGCACTCACTCATACTATTTTCAGTGGGGAGACTGTTGGCTGTAAGATTAATCAGCTTATAGTCATGTCAGCATTGTTCGATGAAGCAACCAGGAGCAGAGGTGAACTTCAGTGCCAGATCACAGCTGGTGAGGACATGCTGCACAGGCATAGCATTCTTCGACAGAGTATCAGAGCTCTAGATGGTGATGCAGTTAACAATCTCGTCGAGGGATTGGTTGCTTGAGATCACAATCAGTAGACTTCAGTTCCCACCTCTCAGAATAGACATTATACACAGGAGTTAAACTTGGCGTTACCTTCTGTAGTTAACTCGCTGTCTCATCTCATGCATATCTATTCTGAGATCAGCTTTGTTCACTTGGAGTTACATTTAGGGTTTATGTTAATTGATGGTAGTGTTCCAGTTAACATGCTTTCAATAAGGACGTGCATTCTTGCACAATTGTCCATTTTTAGATTAGATGTTTCAGTTAACTGATGGTAGTTTTCCAGTTAACTGTATAGTTTACTTAATTAGGGTTTAGCAATAAATCTTGCATGCATTGCAAGACTGTAGTTGACTCAAAGTGATTTTAGGGTTCCCTACACCTTTCGATGTCTATAAATAAGAGCTTTTGCTCATTTGTACATAACGCACGAGAGAGAAATATATGGTGTGCCTACCTTGCCTTCAATATTGCTCGTTCTGCTGTTCATGCGTTTTTTATTATGATGAATTGTTATGCCACTTGGGTTTCATGCAATTATAATGGTGAATTCTTTCCTTAGCTAGATCGACTATGTTTTGTGTTCAATAAACTCGTCCGATTGAGTGATAGTTGTGCCACGTTGCCTTCAAGTTGAGAATCTGTACTTGGTTATCGTGTGATGTGTGTGAATAATAAACTTATTCAGATTGAGCTGATAGATGTGCCACCTTGCCTTCAAGTTGAGAATCTGTACTTAGTTTATCGTATATTGTTGTTTCCAATAAGCCTATTCAGACAAGTAGATAGTTGTGCACCTTGCCTTCACGTTGTGAGTCCGTACCCGGCTTATCGTCAGATAATCATCCCGCTCCGTTTCCTCATGCTCTGAGTTCTTGAGGGGATTGGATAGTTTAAGTTACTTAGTTTTGTGAGTTGTAATTAAGCGAACCCAAAAAATACTTAGCTGCAACGTATAGAGTTTTTCGTGAAAGCCTTGTACCTCTACAACTGAGACAAAAAGACAGGAGATAGTTTAGTTTACTTTTCCCTTTCCAAGCATTTTTGTTAAGCACAACGAGGGAGCTTCCCCTCCTAATTTGAAGAGCACTCATTGCGTAGTGTGCATAGCTGTCCATACCAACTTATACTCTAGAGGTGTTAGTTGTTACGCCAACACACCAAATAAAGTGATTCACACATGCAGGTTTGGGCATTCAGTAAAATGCATATAGGAGTAATGACAATGAAATTGCCTCATGATTTCCATTACATTTGATTGAGTGATACATTAAAAAGTTACTAACAGAAACTAATGACTCCTACAACATTTTCAAGGTCACTTCTACATTAAGAACTTCATCAATGTGCACAAACTTCATTTATCAATGACTGAAAAACACATACAACAAACTGATACCTCTATTCAAGTATATGTATGACTGTAATTTAAGAACGACAATGCAAATACAGAACTTGTTACAATTCCTAGCTGTTACAACAGCAATGACATGACTTTTCTGAGTTTACATTGACTGTAATTCTGTCGGTGTAAAATCTAACACCTCTAGAGTGCAAGTTTGTATGGACAGCTATGCACATTGCGTAATGAGTGCTCTTCAAATTAGGAGGGGAAGCTCCCTCGTAGTGCTGAAATGCTTGGAAAAGAAAAGTAATCTAAGCCCTATCTTTTTGTTCTCAGCTGGAAGAGGCACAAGGTTAAGAAAACCAAGAACGTTGCAGCTAAGGATTTTCTGGTTTCGCAGATCATTAACTACAACTAAGCTAACTACTTTAAATCTATCCAATTTCCTCAAGAAAACAGAGCATGAGGAAATGGAGCAAGAATGTTCTAATACGATACACTTCAGGTATAGTTTTACAACGTAAAGGCAAGGTGGGCACAACTATTTGCTTGGCTGGGAAGAAGTTTATAGGAAACGACAAACATACGATAAACCGGGTACAACTTTACAACATAAAGGCAAGGTGGGCACAACTATTTGCTTGGTTGAATAGGCTTATTACTCACACATCACACGATAAACCAAGTACAGATTCTCAACTTGAAGGCAAGGTGGCACAACAATCAGCTGAATCTGAATAAGTTTATTGAATACAAAACACAAAGGATAGCCAACTAGGACAATAAATTGCATAGGCGAGACACGAATACAATCTACGATCGAACTAGCCACTATATCTAACTAAGGAAAACATTCACCATAATAATTGCATGAAACCCAAGTGGCATAACAATTCATTATCACAGTAAATACTCATGAACAGATACAGAACGAGCAATATTACAGGGAAGGTAGGCACAACATATATTCCTCTCTTGTGCAAAAGTTCGTGAACAAATACAAAATAGCAATACTACAGGCAAGGTGGGCACAGCATGTATGCTATCACGCAAAAGTTATTTACAAATGAGAAAAAACTCTTTATTTCTAGACATCAAAGGTGTAGGGAACCCTAAAATTACCTTGAGTCAACTACAGTCTTGCATGCATGCAAGATTTATTACTAAACCCTAATAAAGAAAACTATACAGTTAACTGGAAAGCTACCACCAGTTAACTAAAACATGTAATCTCAATGGACAATGTGCAAGTATGCACGTCCTTATTGAAAGAAAAGTTAACTGGAACACTACCATCAGTTAACTGAAAACCCTAAACCTAACTCCTGCGACGATATTTCCAAGGAAGAGATATACATGTATGAATCAACAACAAGAACTCAAGACTGAAAGTCGAGTTAACTGCTACTCTGACTCTATCCTTAAAACTAACTGCAGGTCACAGTTGAATGATCACTCCCACTCATCACGATCTATCACCTCGTCCAGGAACTGGTCAATATCCCCATCCTCTGGTACTTTGACTCTATCTACGATGATAATCTGCCTGCTCAACTCTCTGTCACCATCCCTGATCGCTCCCATGCATATTCTGACCTCTTCGGTTTGCCTTTTTGAAACTAGTTGTCATCATTGAGATGTGATCCAACTTAGATGCCACAGGATCTCCATTAAGATATCACAAACAAGCTTTTAGAACTCAGTTTGCACAGCCTCAAGATCAACGTAGGTACCATCTTCACGAAGATAACGACACGAGATCTGAGTGACTCTGGCGGCTCTGTAAATGGAGTGATGACCTCTGTTCCTTCTGCAGCTTGACGCTTCTAATGTTTTTCTTGATTCTTCTCAATGAAAGAGTGTTGCATGACGAAACCACGAAGCTTGACCGCGAACACTCTGATTGCGAAATACACACGAACTTACTGTACATGCGGAATTCCAATGGTGTCCAACCCTCTAAATTGGCCTTTGAAGACTACCAGAGATACGAGGTATCAAACCATGTAGACTTTAAGTGTCTACGTCTGTCAAATTGTCTGAAACAACTCCCGGATGCGCTTGATCCTCATTGTCAGCTGTTCTGATGAAATCATGAACTAAGACTAATTTGGTCTTGAATTCAATCTGGTTGAACTACATTCTGAAAAACTCACCTGTTGACTGTGAACACGGCTATATTCTGACAACTTTATGAAAAGTTTGAAAAAACTCTAGACAAGGCTAAAAATAGCTCGCTACGGGAATTTTTTTTGGAATTTTTCTAAAACGTGGGTTTTGTGCAGAATCGAATTCTAAGCAAACCCAGATCAATAAAAATTCGAAAAAGTGAGTTTTAGCTAGGCATGCAGAGACTTTTTAGTTGAGAAAAATAGGGGTTCTAGAGCTTAGTCGGGGCAATTTTTCCCGAGAAAATCTAGAACGGAATTCTAAGGCAACCCAGATAGCTTGATTTTGTAAAAGAAGTGTTTTCGACCTACATGCAAAAAAATTCTCAGAAAAAAGCACAGAGTTTTAGAATAAAGCTATTTGGCAATTTTCTCATAAAAAATCTAAGACATGGGTTTTGCTGAACCCAGACGATCAAACTCTGAAAATTTTTCCGTTTTCTTTGACATGTGAAGAATACCTAAGACGAGAATAGAAGAAATTAGACAGAAGATAGAAGTTTGTTTTTTTTATTTAGCTTCTGTAGAAAATCGCCTATGCTTGACTGGAATTTGACGAAACCTGCATGCAAATGAAAAATGAAGTCTGGAATATTCTTCCTTTGAACAAACTCAATCCGTTGCTACGAAGAACACTGGAATCTGACACCTGTTGCACCTTCAAAGCTTTGTTTTGCTCAAGAAAAACGTATTTCTCTTTGCTTGGGATGAAGAATAATGGACGCCTAAGTTTGAATAAATAGGATTTCATATCAAAGTCGTGGTAAATGCATGCAAATCATAAAAATGGTGCTTGACTTATGATTGGACCTCAAAAAGTCCACGCCTAGCCTTTGATTGGCTCTAAAAACAGTTAACTGATGATCAATATGCCCTAAATAAAGTGCCATGCTTTAATATTTGCCATAAAATAAATCGCCATCTTCAAGACTTAGTTGAAAAATCCTAAGTAGAGCGCCATGTTTGAAAAATTCAGTTAAAAATCCTAAGTAAAGTAGCATCCTTTGATATCTTAAGATAAATCTTGACATGTGCCATGCATTAAAGCTCTAGTTAAGTTTTGACATGCACTTCAGTTAAGTGCACATGCAAAATAATAACTCAACATGCAAAAATAGTTAACTGGACATGCAAATCAGTTAACTCAACATGCATAACTGAAAAAGCACCTGACATGCAAAGATGTCAATTGGAGATGACAACCTAGAAATTGTTCTCTTCAACTGAAAGTTGAAATTCAAATATTGAAATAATATTTAAAATTCCTCTTTTAGGGTGCACAAGTCATCTTGAGTTTGAAAAATCAACTTTTGACTATTGGCGTTTTTCTTCATACTTAGCCATATTTCATGAAAATTGGATTTTGAACCTCTCCGGAGCCTCTGTTCAATCCCTGACATTGATTGACTGACCTCACCGATTGACTGGCTGATAGTTGCATTGCAGAGCAGGACAAAAACCGATCAAAACACTCCTTGAGAGTGCAGACCATAAAACTAAGATTTGAGGGCTCAAAAATCCAAGCACTCTTTGCAAAAGCTGCGCTTTTTCTCAGACTTAGCCAAATTTCCTCGAACTTCATTCCGTACGAAGGGAATACTGAATCCTCCATAACTTCTGTTTGGCAAAGTTTCAAGACTGGATAACTGGCTCACTCTGGAGCTGACTTCATTCCACACAACAACCTCAAGAGAGCACTTTCTCTGAAAACATCATCTGGAGGTTGAAAATCAAGGGTGCCGTTTGAAAAATGTGCTCTTTTCATCCCAGAGATGGCCATTTCTCAAGCTGGCCAAAATATCACTAAAACTCCGGCTACAGGTTGCTAAGTCAACTTCTGACCTGACGGAGACAGGCAACAGAGAGATGAATGTAACACGGTCAGGATGAATACCTGAGATCATAAAAAAGAAGGCATTCAAGGCTCCAAAAGCTCAAGCGCCTTTTTCAAAATGTGCTCTTTTGCTTTTTCCTTGATATTTTGACTAAGATTTAACCTCGTGTTTGACCTCTGGCTTAGGCAATTCAGCAACTCAGATTCACCCGCTGACAGATGCATTGCGAAGCCTGAGCAGATGTGAGACAAACATCCTAGGTGGCATTTAATCAAAAACCTTCATTTGACCCCTCAAAAAGATGGGCGCCTTTCTCAAAAGCTGCTCTTTTCCCTCCAGTGTTAGTCATTTTTCACCTTCCTCATTTCTCGCTGAATTCCTCGTAACAGGTGCTAGACATATCCTTTTGGCTGGATGGATAGCTCATTGCGAAGCTGATAGTATTCCTGACAAATCTTCCTAGAAGTGACAAGTCTCAAAACTGACATCTGGGCCTCTAAAATCTAGGGCGCCCCTGGCCTCCAAGGGCTTTGGTGCTCCAGAGTTAGCCAAATTTTGATGATTTTCATCCAACGAAAAATCTCCTTCGAGACGAAGCATTACTTAGTACTTATCTTGCCACAAATTCTTCATTTGAGAGTTTTAGACTTAGATTTCAACATCTGACATCTGGCCATCTGACATTGACCACTCTAGAAATCTCATTTCTCTATCTGAAAAAGTGAAAACTACCCACCAGACTTAAACTGAGTTTTAATTGAATCTAACTTCACCATTGTGATCATGAAGCAAAATAAGCCAATCAAAACAATTTTCAGTCAATTCTGACAAGTTTCAATTTTTAGGGTTTCGGGGCCTGAAATAGGAGATTGAAAAACCCTAATTTTCAATTTTTTCAAATTTTACTAGTATCTTCTTGACATCAAACAAATAGAAAATCCATACTTGACTTAACCAAAAACAGTGTTTTGACATCACTTTAACAAGGTTAAGACTCTATTAGCAAAATGCCTTAATGAAGCAAAAAAATTGTTTTGGGTACAACATTAGGCTTCGTCTGGTGACCATGTCGGATATTTACGGCATAGGAGAACCCGAGATTGTCTATGTTTTTGTGGACCAGTGACTTATTAGTTGGGCATATGGAGTCAGGACTTCCCTAATCACCTAAAAAAAGCATTAACTTACCCTAATAAATCACCTAAAATGAGACTACTTAAATCACCTAAAACACGACATAACATCACAGAACGGGGAAACACATAACTACATAATGATAAAGCATAAAGATTACTTAAAGAAAATTCACTCCACCCCTAAAGAGATGAAGTGCTCTGGATATTGTCCGCTGCATGGCAGAGAGAAGAGCCTCGCAACGATATCGTTTTTGCCTGAAAGGTTAACTTCTCTTCTCCTGGGAATTACAGGAGGCAATCCTTCTAGAATGAAGATTCTCAGGTATTCATATATCCATGCAAAGGTACTTTGACAAAAGTCAGAAAATGATGCAAATGGAAAAGCTGATACCCCGAAAGCATTAGTTTTGTTGTAGTCCATCCTTGGGATGTTGAATTCTTCAAACCAATCAATCGAGTTCCAAACTTGATTTCTGTAATGCTGTAGGTGATCTTTTCTGACGTGAAAATATCCTTTGACCGGCTCATTGATCAACTCTATATGACCTTTAACACATAGGAGTTTGATTCCCATGTCTTTGGCATCTTTGAGGCCTTGCAAAAGTGCCTCTTTCTCAGCTTCAGTAAATTCCAATTGCATAGGTAGGTGCGACTGTCCTTTAGGGGAGATAATCAATTCTCCTGCTTCTAAAAATGTTGTTGAACAATCTCCATCGAATTGTATTTTCCATGAATTTGTCTCCTTTGATAGTTTTTTTTCAGAACAAACAATGTTCTGGTCTTCAACTTTTATCTCTAACAGAGTTACACAATTACTAGGACCCGTTGCAGACTTTGCTCCTGTGGGAACTGTTACTAATTTTTTGCGTTTTGCATAAATTAGTAAGAGTTTGGCAGCAATTATTTGCTGGGGTATTCAAAATTTTCTGTCAAAGATGTTCAGTGAATTTTGTTTTCAAAATTACAAATTCAAAAGCATGTTTTAGGATTGCTTTATCAAAATCATTCAACCAGATTGAGTTAAACTGATTGGACAGTCTTGGCAAGGCAATCGTTGAACAAATTTCATTTGAAGAATGTCATTCAAGCTGAGTGATTCATTATGTAGTGATTGTTACTGCTGTTTTTCAGAAAAGCATTACAGAGTTAAGAGCTAGAGTGCAGATAATCATTCATTTTGATTACAAAACATGTTTACAGAACAATTGATTTATTAAAAGAAATATGTTTTGTGATCCCACACAAGCCGTGGGTAGACTGAGTTGATTCAATTCAACAAAAAATACAAACTATACAACTGAAGAACAAATAAAGTGAAACATGTAAAAGAAAATCATGCCGTCATTGCCTTAAGGGCTGGTGTAGACTTGATTCATCATTCTTTTGTTTGGTCTTCAACATCTTCGATTTTCAGCTCCTTAGCTTCTCAAATTCGGCATCTGCAATTGATGGAAAGTGGTGTTAGAGCTCAAGTCATGAAATTCAAGAAAACATGTTGAATTCAACAGGAATATAATTTGCACTCATTGTCAAATCAGATCAACTTAGTCAATATCTGAGAGATAAATGAAAACTGGCAGATCAAATCATCAAGGAATCATTCGATTCATTGTTTTTACTAACTTGTTTGTTTCATGTGCAGAAACAGGAAATATAATGTTGCTGAATTCATCAAATTTCAATATGAGTGGGGTTAAATGAGGCTCCCACAAGGGTGGAGCCCAGCTCATTTAAAAGTTGTGCGCACAATTAGTTTTCTGGATACAAGAAGTAAATCATTTCATTTGAGGAACAAATAAATCAATTAAGTAAGGAGTAAGAATCAGATACATAATCAAATTGTTACCATACATTGTCTGAATTCAATCTTTTACCATTCATTATTTAATCATCTGCTGCAACTATTAAAAGATATTACACAGCAAATGGAAGATCAAATCAGCTTGGCCATCAAAAGCTGAGACAATGCATTGTTTTCAGATTCAGAAGTCAGCATTTTTTTTATAAAAAAAGAGGTTTGCAATATGCTATCAACTAACTCAGAGATAAAGGAAGAAATTATACACTCTTGAGTACCAAGTACAAGAAGGTTGAAATAAAAGAAGAAAATCATGATTTCTAAGTTCGACACAGTGTTTTAGTCATAATAAAGAGAAATGTGATTTTTAATATTAGCATATACAACAAGGTCAAAAGGGAAATGTTACAAGAAGGCTGATTTTATCATTTATTTACAACACAGAAAAATCTAATTTTATGACTGTCATCTCAGTCAATACAAGAAGCCATGAGAACCAAGGAAAGGAGAACATGATTTTCAGCATTTATGAAAATTTTGAAGAAAATCAAATAGAATGCAGCTTCAGGAATATTATATGTAGAAATGTATTGAAAGAAATAGAGAGTAGAGAGAATGTATTACTCTAAAAGCTACATTGAACAACACTGTGAGGAAATGCCAAATCTTCATTCATTGTGAGGGGTTTTGATACAGAAAGGTAAAAATGAAGAAGCTTTCAGCTGCAACACGAATGGTTGAGCTGATGAATTTTTACGAAGTGCAAACCCAAAGTAAAAGAGGAGGCTTGGCCTGTACAATGGAGTCAGTAGTATAAAAGCAAAAAACATCAGGGATTTAGGCAAAGCTGCATTCACCAACAATATTTTCAAGAGCTGAATAAGATATAATCTTATTTAGTAAAGCCGTCTTTTGATCAATAAAGGAAACTCATTTGCAACAAGTATTAAAGAACCCAGCAGAAGTTTGCAAACGAATGTTCATTCTCAGAAATAAAAGGATCAAATTCTTTTGAAGAAACACACAGGCATAGGTTGCTGGAATATTTAAAACTCGGCCAGCTTGTTCATGACGCCCAGATTAAGAACCACAAACAGATGCACAGGAAAATGCATGCAAAATATAGAGCAATAACCGTTCTACAAAAATGTATCAGAAAGATGCTCACAGCCACGCCATATAAGCTTTCAAAAGCATTTGAAAACCACAGAAATTTCCAGATTTGAACAAAAGAGGAACTTACCATGAGTTTTATATCTCCAATTTCCAGTTTTCCTTCAGAAAGCACTGTCAGTAAAGAGCTTTACAGTGAAAAACGTGGCTAGGGTTTGTAGATGCGTGGCGGCGCCCAGAGGTTTCTGTCATGTCCCCTTCTCAGTGACATCTCTCGGAGCACAGGATTGGCCTATCATACGACCCTCGTAGGCTAATGGACTGGATAGAGGGTCATTTTGGGAGCTTGGCTCAGCTTCAGTTGGCGAAGTTTGATCAGTAGGCTTTCGTTTGGACTCGATCGGAGACTTCTTGCAGAAGTTGCTATTTTTAGCAGTTCTGGCTTTGGCAGTGTTCATAATCACTTCAGTGTTCGTCAGCTTCAGACGGATCAGTCATCGGATGAGTAACGAGGGAGATATTAATATTTAATTATATTAATTAAATATTAATTATTTGATGATTATAATATAAAGTTATAATATTAAATTATAACTTAAGTGATTATTTTTTAGGGGGTCGCCATCATCAGAAGGGGCCAAATTGATCATTATAAATTATTATAAAATATTTGGCTGAGACTATGGAGAAATTAAAAGATTAAAAGTTGAATATTTTATTAAAACCCTATTATTGAGGAAATCGCACTTTTGAGAGATATAGTGCATTTGCATTGGGTTTTGGGGGATTATGAGATTATTGAGAATTGAAACTGATCAACTTTGATCTGAGCAAGAGACTTTAGGGTTTCGAGTTCGAATTCCTTGGGGAACGAGCCATCTCCATCGGAAGCAATTCAGAGGGTGTGAAATAACACTTGATTTATTGCCAGCAGAGGTTTCTTCATTCAGGAGGAATCACAGAGCTTCAGAGATTATTATTTATAGAGCTTCAGCACATTTATCCATTCAGGAGGCATTCATCTATCAAGGGCGCACCATATCCAGAGGTCCAGACATTGATTACAAGGGGCCGTACATTTATTAATTGCTGTTTCTGACATCAGGCCGTACCTGTACCAGGCCGTACTACCTTATATTGAGCCGTCTTTTTGTCTAGAGGAGAAACGCCTACCTTATTGGCATCATATCTTCTCTAGAGTGGCGCCCCTGCATCTGGAACCATACGCCATCCTTATTCTGAGAGAGAAGTCACTTTACTTGCAGCCGTACTATCCAAACATCAGATCAGTCCGCTGCCTTTTACCAGGTTTTCATAAATATCATTGTATTTTCATTTGCATGCAACTGGATTATATTGTAATCATCTTCAGAAAACTATATATTAGACAAGCTTCGGTATTTGCTATAGATTCTGTAGTTTCTCAGAGATATATTATTTTATTGCATTTATTTTGTATTTCTTGCAAAAATCGCAATCTTCATTTATTGCTCAAAAACACAAAAACAAGCAAAAAACCAAAATCTTTCAAAAAAATCAGAAAAACAGTCAGATTCGGAGAATAGGGGAAACTAGGGTTTCTACAGTTTCCAACAGCAAGTAAATAAATAAAATAAATGAATATCATTCATTCATTTTAGGTTTGCTGAATACCCTAAAAAGCACGATGGAAAGAGGCAAACTTTTTGCCTAAAACTTTATTCATTTTCTAGAAAGTCGTGGCATCTCCCATGCCTTAGATTTTCTTTAAAATCTTTAAATTATCTCCTTTAAGACTTAGTTAAGTTAAGTCTTTTACATTTGATTCTTACGAGATTCCTTTATATTTTGTATTTTAGATAAGCCATGTAAAACTTTTATTAAAATGATTAAATGAATCATTTAAGTAAAAGTTATTCATTTAAATGCAAAGTAAAGGCCAAATATTAATGAAAAGTTGGACTTTGATTATTTCTTTTAATTTTTGCATTTTAATTCAAACTTGTAAATCTTTATTTGAATGATGATTATAAATCATTTCAAATAAGAGATATTTGAATGCAAAATTAAAAAAAGCCTTTATTACATGTTTCAAAGAGTAATTCAAAAAAGAGTTCAAAATGAGCTTTAAATGACTTGTATGAGTCATGGAGATGATTAGAAGTTATGCCAACATAAGGAGTAAAGATAGGGAGTTTGGAGGGAAATCAGGAATTTGACTTCAGTTTTGAGTTCAGTTGGACTTATCTTGAGTCAAAGAGTATTTTGAAGCACAGAACACCTTGTTGCTTTCAGTTATGAACCTGATTTGGAGGGATTTTCATTTGTATACGACCCACAAAGTTGTTCAAACTTTGACAACTCTTGTTGGAGTTGGTTGGCAATTGCATGCCTTATTTGGAGGAGAGGATTGACAACACATCAACTTTTGGAGCCAAAATTCAATTTCGAATTTTGAGGCTCTTTCTATAATTCTTTCTCTTCTTTCATTATGGAGTTAGTTCTTGGTTTTGAGATTGCTGAGGTATATCATTCTCACTTTGTAACTCATGATTTCTTGAGATTTGTAATGCAAATATCCCAGATTTTTCAATAAAGAAGCTTGTCATTCCTTCTCAGATCTGTCTTGTGCATGTATTGTGAGTAAGTCTTTGGATTAATAGTTTGTGATTTCCATCAAATCCTTATTTTAATCTTATTGTCTCAATGTCTTGCTTAGATTCAGTATGTTATAGTGCAGGTCATTGATTGTGTTTCATAGATTTGTTGAATGTTTGTTATGAAAACATCATTGTTTTCTTTCAAACAAACTTCGATAAAAAAAAAACCTTTCAAATGAATCATTTATGCAGAACATGCTAGATTGAGTAGTGAATTCTCTTTTAGTTTCATTTGTTGAAATATCTTGAGAGGTTTTAAAACAAATTCAAGTCATCTTCACATATTGGTGAATCACCTTATTTTCCTGCTTTATTTTTGCTTTATCCTTCTATCCTTTACCTCTGTTAGAAAAACCAGTTTTACAAGAAAATCCAAAGGGAACCAGCCCAAAACCTGGAGGTCTATTCTCACCATAGGATACCCACAACCTGAGAATAGTCCCATGTGCATAGGATTTATCGAGCTTTTCAGCTTAATTTCGGGTGCAAATCCTTGTGTTAACAGGAACATATGATTTAAGCACTGCCTGTTTCCTTGCAACTTTGAAATCTGATCTAGTTCTTCTGGATGGTCTTGAAGATATTCTAGTTGCGAGATTTGTACCTTGCTCTTCATCATGGAAGCTACGATGTCAAAATTTGTTGAAGACATCTCTTGAGCAACTGGCATAGTAATCTCATGTGAAGATTTGGGTTTAGAAGTGAGAGGCACTTCTTTACCCTCTTCGTTTGATTTCCGTCTTTCTTCTTCTTCTTTCAGTGCTTTGGAATGCTGAGCACGTGTAAACACAGGAGGAACGTACTGACGGTATTCTTCTTCTTGTTCTTGATTTACGGGTTCTTCATCAAAGTATCCCGCTGCGGAGTCACCATCGAAGTTGTCCGTCTGTAGTGAGACAACATTTGAACTTGGTGTTGGTACAAAACTAGAACTGGGAGAAGCTTCAGTATATCCCATGATTTGGATCATTCTTCGGTTCTCTGGACACGTGGGTTTGGAATGTGCATCATTGTCGTGGAAAGGACAAAATATTGCACTGTGTGTTGCTTCAATCATTGGTCTTGATGGAGATGTTGGCAACCGTGGCTGAAGATTGTCTCTCTTTGGCTGGTACGGTTGCTAAACTAGAGATCTGATAGAATCTGTTTTCATTAGGCCGGAAGTGATCATATTATTTTCCAACTCGATGACGTGTTCTTGTGCACTCTTCAACTCTGTTGCTTTTTCCATCTTGAGAAAGAAGGCTATCTCTGATGGAAGAGCATTTATGAAACAACTAATCAGAATCTCCGGTGATGGATCGAATATAGAAGAAATTCTTGTAACAAGACGATTAAATGTTGCTACAAAATCCCTCATGTGTTATTTGTGTTCCATATTTGAATTTGTGAGCTAGGCAAACAACAAGTGACTTTCTTCGATGGGCTTGAATCTCGCCAAAAATTTCTCGCTCATAGTTGCCCAGCTTGTGATATTGCCTGGTGCTAGGTGATTGAACCAGTTGGCAGCATTTCCCACAAGAGTTTCGACAAAGAGACGTGTTGACGTGGTTTTTGTGACCGCCCCAAACAGCAGAACAAAAATAGTTTAGGGCTACTCTGTTCTCTCTTGATCAAAGTATTCCGTGTGCTAAGATTGCGAGATAGATCACACGTTCAACTCCAAGGTTCCTTAAGTGCGAATAGACCCAGTTTGGTTGATGTGTATTGCTGTGTTCTTACGAGGGGACTTACATAATTGTTCAGATTTCTTGCAGTTAGCAGTTGGTATATGATTTGAAGGGGATTCTTGTACGTATGATTTGGCAATGTGGTTCGTTTTCCTAAAACTAATCGGGAATATGCGGAAAGTAAAAGAGTATAGGGCCTAAGAAACTTATGTTCTATTCTAAATGCAGGATATGTGGAGCTTCGTTTTAGTAGACTTCAACCGAATTTCACCTAGCCTCACGTTGGACAGCCTCAGTAAAATTGGTGCAATCTTCAAAGGGATAGCAAAAGATGTTCAGATTATGATTCAACATACATACACCATCACAACGACGCATACAAGCATGCAAACCACAATCGAAGTTAGACTCAAGATAATGTTCAGTTGATCACACAAGTCGAACTTATCATCAACAAGCCGCTAGTGGTATGGAATGAAAGAAGCTACCTCAATAAAACACCACACATCAAAGTAAACTACTTGCATGAAATTAAGCTACTTGGATTCGAAAGGAAGAAGAGACCTTGCTAGCTATTCATGACAAGACGAATTCCACCATCAATGAAAAGATCAATTATCATGAAAAGTGTTACACAACAATCTCCACAAAAGTTTTCAAAGGGAAAACTTTCTTCCTCCTCCACACTAACAAAATGTCTACAATACTCTACTATGCAATCTCTCCAATCTCTAGCTCTAATGCTAATGCCTGATCTAATGTATTACAAATGAGGGGGACTCCCCCTTTTATAGCTAGCCAAGTCCCAAAAGACGGCTAGGGTTACAATTAATAGAGTGGCCAGAATCGTGCCACCTCAGCCCTAACCCTAAAAACTGCCAGAATAGGGAGTGGTACATTAAATGAATCAAAGATTCCCACTCACTCCCAAAAATAGTAAATGTAATAAATGTCCATATTCAGTCTTCTAAAAGATCCTCGTCCAGTAGTGCGTTCCCACTTGCCTTCTCTCTGACTGCCAACTCAACAAATCTGCCAAGTACAGCCTCAACTTCCTGAACCGAAATGGGTGGAACACAATCTAACTGAAACTCTAACACTGTGACTGAATGCTCGTGCCTTGTACAAGATTTTCTCCAAGCAATCAAGGAGTCCTGCGTGTTCTGGATCAAGGTGGAGAAAGTAGCAGTATTCTCGAAATCATCTTGTACAAAGGTCTTAACATCTGCAAAGAAAGGCACCAGCAAACCCCTCAAATTATCAAAATTAACTTCATCTGGATTCAGCGCCTAGCAAATATAGCCTCAAAGGTATTCTGAACTCCATCTATAATGTTGGCCATAGCCTTATGTACTCTAGCTGGATCCGCCTGTGCCGCATCGAAGAAACCACGCCCCGTGATAGCCGAAGAATACCACCGAGAGAAATCATACCTGTCATTCGCCTGAATGACACCTCCATCAACTAGCAATTGCAACGGCACATGCCTCAATGCCTCAAGACGTTGGATCACCTTACTTTGATAGATAGAGGCATGGCCCCAAGCATGATCCACTGCCTCCATCCGTGCTAAAATATTAGAGGCTTGCTGAAAAGCAAAAGCAAGATCCTCCATAAACTTCTCCGTCTCAGCACGTACTCCCGTGACCCACTTATCTGCCTCCTGTGCCATTTTTCCTAACTCCATCAAGCCGCTGATCGACTCTCTAGGTATCTCTGCTGGAGGCTCTATCACTGGAACATCCTGCCCTCGAGAACGAGACAACTGCTGAACATATCCTATTAAAGCTTTGTGTTCTCCTTTCAACTTCTTATATTTTCCTTCCTTCTTGAATAATCGTCTTTGAGGGCAAGATAGGAGTTATCACACTCCTCCACAATCTGCGCACCAGTAGGACGTCCCAAATCTAGAGTCGTGACCACATAATTCTCAGGTACTGCTTCATTCCGGTCACACTCAACTCGTGGCACAGCTACATGAAGGGTACGGGAACCATCCTCATTTGTGGAGATCTTCGAAAATTTTCTTGCTTTCTTCTTCGATGGAGGGGCACTGATCCGGTTCAGAAATTCTTCCATCTCAACTGCTGGATCGATCTCCTCGCTGGGGCTTCTTCTCATTCTGTCCTTAAGCCAATCGGGCACATCATACTGTATATCAAAGGGTTGCTGTTCCTGTGCCTCCACTTCTCTAACTTGCTCAACTTCTTCATCATTCTGGCGAGGCTCATCGTCCTCAAGTGGCTGAGTGTCCCCTGACACTATATCATCATCATCGTTCATGGCCACATCTAACTCCTGCTGAAACTGAGGGTCAGTAATAGTCCCTTCATCATCCTGCTGATCAACCCTAACAGGTGCGTTGGCGCTCTGACCAACTGACTCTCTCCGTGGAGGCTGAATACCATTTTGTACCACTTGCACCTGATTCAATGCATTCCTCTGATCAGCAAATAAAGAGACCTCCTGTATACTTGGAGAACGTGTCTCCAATGGTGATGCAACTGTGACTCGTGGAGGCTCCGGCTGAGTAGGCTCCTGTCGAACTATTTCCTTCTTTCTGGGCTCTGGACCTCGTGTAATCTGTTTCTTCCTGCCAGTAGTGGGCGTCCTGTGATCTCCCATCATATTGTAAGTCAAAGCAATTGACCTACCCTTCAACCTGTTTACTTGTCTATCAACCCATGCTCTAGTAAATGTCATGACTGGGATAGAGAGAGTATCTAAATCTGCAACCTCGGGCTCTGACCAATCGGGAGGTGGAAGTGGGGTATCTCTAACTGCTGCATAATCCGGATGTACAACATCCATATCCTCATTGACCTGGTCTGGAACCGGAACTACCTCACACTCCCTGATCAAGGTAATAGGCAACCGAGAAAACATCCTCTTCCTCACTTCAATCTCATCAGCTGCATCAGCCCAATAATCTTCAATGGTGGCCTTATGTTTAAATTCTTCCGACAACACCCACTTGATGTTATGATGCGGGTCATAGTGTTGTCGACTTGTATGATATGAGAAATGATAAAACTGAAGTTCACTTTCAGCCTCTCTAGCTGCCTGTATTGAAGGACATACCTCATCCGAGTTGCCCATGACAACTGGAAATTCTACCCCTCCCTTCTTCTTTTTCTTTTGAATCTTATCAAAGGCAAGCAATTGCCTAGATATCTCTAGCATCAATATTCTATCTGTTGGGTACTTAGGCAGCCTATATGGGTATGATGAGAAACCTTGCAGCCTAACATAAGAAAATCTCGGAAATTGTATGAACCAACACCCATACCTCTCAATTAGCTCTTGGGCATCCCTCGAGATTCTATGATGTAACCGCTCTTGAAGCAATCTCGTGATGTACATGGTGAAAGAATCGTTGACACGTTTGTAGTGAGTTGTGCTCGACAGGTGCAACTGCGGACAAGCATCATATATTTTAAACTGGTGGGAGCCACAACCGATAGGTTCCTTGTAACAGATTCCCCTGTACTTCGTCATCCGTGCCAACATATAAATGATATAGGAACTCATGTAAAATGTCTTCGTTCTCCTCAAGCCTAGGAGCTGCTCATGTAGATTATCACTGATCATCTCGGCCCAATTGACATAGTCTTTCCCTTCTAGCACCAGGTTGATGTAGTAAAACATCCAAGGTTCAAAAATGAATGATTGTGCACAACCTCCAACCTGACTCAGCATCATGATGAGGTCACAATATTCCTGCTTCAAGTCATCCGCAATGATCTGCTTCGGCAACTTCGTACGAGAAGGTTTGGGAGTGCTCATCCAGTGGGTGTTAATTGTATCCATGCATCGCTCAAAAGCAGAAGCATACATACGCTCAGCTCGTTCTCTGGATTTGTAGATCATATTTCTGTGCACAGGGATCCCGAAAGCTTCACCAATGGCTGCCAGAGTAAGGTTGGCTAGCACTTGGCCATCTGGTGACATGATCGACCGGTGTTCCTTCTCGTAGCAATTAGCACATTCCATCATCAGCTCCGAGCATTGAATGGCTGGCGGAAAACCAACAGCCGCATATAACCCACTTCGAACAATGTTGTGCGAAGTGGTCGAAGCCCGATGACTTCCAATCCCAAACATCCTGTTCTTGAAGGTCTCCAGGTTGACGGAGCCCAGGTTAGTGTCTGTCAACTTGCCCAACTTTGAAATAAACTTTGATTCCGGCATGAATGTTTTACTCAGCTTCTTGATCATAGCTTGCCTGGATGCACCATTGTCCTTTCCATTCGTCCTTGCCTCAGCCATCTGCAAACAGTAAACATTCATCAGCAATTTAGTTTATAAAAATAAAACAAGACATTGCATAGGGGCTGCAGTTGACTTTAGAAGCTGCAATAACTCTCATGTTTGCAAACCTCAGCTTCTTTTTCTTCAATAAACTCGAACTTCAACACTCAGAACAGATTTCTAAGTGGATTCTAGTGACTTCACTTCACTTCTTAATCAGCAATTTGAACTTTTATGACTTCGTACTTTATATCAGCAATCAGCAATCTTGTGATCCACACTTTGAAAATTCAGCAATTCACTTCTAGGCGTCCTTTTCAACTGGCAACCTTAACTTCAGCAACGAATTAAGCTCTGGCAATCAGCAATACAAGCAAATTCGCACCTCTTAGCTTGGCAACTTCAGCAACAAATCAGACTTTGGCAATCAGCAAGTGCGCCTCCCTTGACTTTTAGCAATAGCACTTCTCAGCAACTCAAGGCGTCCCTTTTAACTACAGATTTGAGCAACCTCTAAGTGCGCCCCTCAGCAACTTCAGCAAACTCCAGACTTAGCCACAATTCGAACTCACTTAAACTCTAGTCTTCAACAACTCACTGCAATGTTTTACTTAGAGCAAGTTCGACCTCTTCAGCTGTGAAAACAAGTGAGAAATCTCTTCATTTTATAGCCAAAATTCGAATTCTAGAAGGAGTTAATTTTAGCCAGTGCATTTAACTCCCACTACTCCACTTCAGGAATTCGAATTTTCCCTCTCTGGTATTTCTGACACTTGTCTCTGGGCGTCGGGAATCTTGTTCTTCTAGAAACTTGACTTTGACTGGCATCTTTGAATTTACTTTCGAAAAATTTAATTTAAATTCATCCTTTTTAACTCACCAGCCGGAGCTCTGTCACTTGAATTCGATTTTAACTCTTCATTACTTCTGGAAAATTCATCACTGAAGAATTCGATCAAAATTATCTAGGCAACTGACTTTAAATTCATCATTCAGAGAAATTCACTTTGAAAAGTCATTTTATTCAAATTTGCCTTAGAAAATTTAAAATTCTCCCTTAGGAAAATTCACAATTTGAGCACTGATTAAATTCTTCACTGAAAAAGTGCCGGCGAAGTGCGGAAGACTTGGAAATCCATCTATCATCGCGAACGTTGAATACCCAGAAGAGAATTTTCTTCAGAACGCCTCGAATCCATGGGTACCCAACGAATGGGTTCATTTAATTTTTGAAATTTGAACCTTAGAAAAATATTATTTTACCATTTTAAATTCATTCTTCGCCTGTGATCATTCTGTTGCTCCATCTTCTCGAAGAACTTGAATTCACCCTGCATTATCATTCATCCCTGACTTCATCACTGAGAAAATTTGCTCGTGCTTCGGAAAATTTCATCACCCTGAGGCTCTAGGCATATTTTCTAAGAAGAAAATAATTGCCTTAGAAAAATTTTAAATTATCCTACACCCTGAGAATTTGTCTTAGAAAATTTTATTTGCCTGCCAGTGAGAAAAGTATCAACTTCACTTAGAAAAATTCCGAGAGGACGTCTAGCACATTTTATATTTTTTTTTTTACTCCCCATTTGCATTTTATTTCACACTTGCAAGGCAATTTTGATTAAAATTCCTAACGCCTTTGATGAAATTTCTCACTCATCACCTTAGGCGCCCAACATAGAAGAATTTAAAATTACGCCTTAGCCATTTTACTCTCAACACCTCACACGCCTTAGGAAATTTTCCAACACCTTACACCTTGAGTGCGCCTAGCATTTACCTCACATTGACCACGCCTAGGTAATATTTTCACCTTATTTACCACCTTTCACTCCATTCACTTACCTTTTACCATCTAAACTTGGGCGCATTTGAGCATGTCAAGAGGATGACTCTTCAGCTTCCGTTTTTTGTCTTCACTTGAGCTAGTTTGGGCGCATTTTTATGTGTGTGAAGGATAAAAATGTTGACTTGTTGACCTTCATTCATCCTTGGGCGCATTTTGATGCATGAGAAGGACGAGCTTGTTTGACTTGTTGACCTTCATTCATCCTTGGGCGCATTTTGATGCATGTGAAGGATAAGAAACTTTTCAAACGCCTTCATGTGACTCTTCGCCTTATATTTTTTTGTCCTGACATGCATGCATTTGGGCGCATTTTGCCCCTTGAGGAGGATGAAAACGTTTGACCACCTTGACCTCTCTGTGTTTTGGGCGCATTTTACCCCTGCTGCAGGATGGGCGCATTTGGAGGGGTGAGGCGGATTTCTTACACTTAGAAATTTTTCAACCTTTTCTTCTTTCAAGTTGGGCGCATTTTGGCCTAGCAGCAGGATGAACATCGTTGACTTCTCTTTGACTTTTGCACCTTGGGCGCATTTTGGCCTAGGTGAAGGATGAACTCCATACTTAGAAATTTTCATGCCTCCTTACTAGCTGGGCGCATTTTGCCATAGCAACTGGATGAAGCTCCAGACTTAGAACCTTTTCCTCATTTTTCGCCAGCTTTCATGCCCTGCTATTTATAGTAAGCCCTTTCAATTTTGCACCTCTGAAGCTCGGAACGTCTTGAAATTTTGCACACTGCATCCTCATAACCTCGTTGTCCTGTCGGCACTGCCACTTTTGGTCGCCCTGCTATTTTTAGCTCGTTTCCGGAGGTGGTTTACTATAAATAGTAACCTCTCATTTCTGATAGCTCCATTGCTCAGATTGACTTGAAATTTTAATGAGGCGCTCCTCACCACGTGACCTGTTGGCTGACACTGACGCATGCACTTGATTTACTATTTTTAGCCAGTTTCCA
The DNA here is from genome assembly GCA_007258455.2 of Sequoia sempervirens. NCBI lineage: Eukaryota > Viridiplantae > Streptophyta > Pinopsida > Cupressales > Cupressaceae > Sequoia > Sequoia sempervirens. Next base: position 94,637 of record VDFB02091008.1, read on the forward strand.
AATTGTCTTACTATAAATAGTAAGTGCTCCGTTTGACTTGAAATTTCACCAACAGATAGCCTGAAGGATGCTGATCGCGGTGGTTTACACCGGTTTTCGAAAATTTTGACCTTTTGCCCCTCTTTTTGGGTCCCGAAGCTGGAAACACTAATTCGCTCTGCATGCATATCAAATGATCTCTGTTTGTCTTCGTTTCTGTGGTATTGCGATCAGCTCGTGATTCGAACCTGGAGGCGGCTGCCGGGACACTGCTAAAAATAGCAAGTTCCTTACTAAGTGAGTATCTCCATTTGCATGTCACCGTCGCGAAGCTCTCGAAAACCCATCAGGAATCATCCGACATGCAAAAGAAACCCTGACATGCAAACCCTAAAAATAGCCTCGGAAGGCTGAACTCTGAAAGTTGTCGTCTCGTTTTGCATGTTACATCATCACGAAGGTCTCGAAAAACCCAGAAGGAATACGCCAACATGCAAAGAAAAACTCTGCATCTGAACCCTGAAATTCGTGCCGAAAGCCGGACTGCTAAAAAAATAGTAAGTTGTCTGCTTTCGCTCAAATTTTGCATACGAGTAGCTTGATATGCTTTGAATGCAGTGTGACTGTCGGAATCTCAAAAATGCTGACAAATTGCATGAATTTGACACTTACTAAAAATAGTAAGTACCTCAGAAACGGATGAAAACTTGCTGAGAGCCTGCTGGAAACACTGACAACAACGTTAAGCTCAATTTTCAATTTATTGACTTTATTCGACCTCGGACTGACCAGGGAAGATGAAACCCTAAATTTTCAGACTTGGTCAATTTCACGTTTAAACTCAGACGGGCGCAATCCCGAAAGGCGGACATCAGAAAAGAGACAGAGCGAGAGAGAGAGAAGAAAACCCAAGCCAAAAGACCGGAACGGAGCAAAATTTAGGGGGTCCCCATTTTGAATGGGGCGATGTGTGAAAAGGTCACAACAAGACGCACCGCAATGTCTTCATGTGCTATGTGCAAGACGGCGCAAGCTGTTGTGAACGCAAAAAAATGATCCTCCTAGTGTTGAGTTCCATTGCCATGAAACCGTGGAAAGCGCTTCCTTGACCCTTTAGGTAACTCATGATTTACCTCAAAAGCCAAAGGTCCAATGTTATTACCCCAAGGTAATGGGGGTGGACGTCGCCTGTCAGCAATATTATTGTTATCATCCATTGCTTCTGTGTGGATCATGCGATCGGATGCCAAAGTGTCATTCCCGTGAAATAAAAGCGTTTAGCTTTTTTTGAAGTTTTCTTGTCTCGTGCCCCACAGTGGGCGCCAAAAAATTGTTGGCGTAAAATCAACACCTTTGGAGTGCATAGCTGTCCGTACAAACTTGCACTCTAGAGGTGTTAGATTTTACGCCAACAAATTCTTAAACAACCCTTGAACTCAGTGACATTCCAGCTATTCCCTAACAAGCACTATTTTCATCATACAAGCTACAAGACACAACATAGAAAGATGCTCTGACCTGGAAAGTCAAGATGTCCTCAATTGGGAAGAAGATAACATCCTCAGCAATGTCAGTTTACACCAACAGCTAACCTAGCCTCTTCATTATCAATCGATTCTCAGATATGAGGGTGCGCCCAACTGGAATACACTCAAATGCCCTGCTAAAACTCCATATAGAGACCATGACCAAGGAAATAACTCAAATCTGAAGTCGTCATCCTTTAGGAAATCATGTCCTTTGATATTCTGTCCATTTCCCTTTAAGCCATGACATTGGAAGGTGTCTATTGCCTGGGAATGATGCGCCTAGGATGCCTTTATAAAGTCACGCCTTCAAAGAGTTTATGATAGGCTCTAAACTCGACCCAGTGAAGTAGCAAAACTCAGTAGATGGAAGATGTGAAAATCTGAATATAGATTGTTTTTTTTCCCTTTTCAAAACCTTCGACTATTCCTAGCTTGGGATAATGGTTCCACACCTGAAATTGGAGCTGCAAGGTTTTTCAAACCCCAAACTAGAAAAACTTGACCACTATTGCCGTGAGAAATTTCATCCAAGAATGAATCGACAAAATCAGTTCTCTTTTCTTTGTATTTTCTCCTTCACAATCATAAAGTGACTTTTTATATAGTTCCCCTTTTTTTTAATATTTTACTTAGTCACTTTATAAACATTATTTATTAATTACTTAATATCACCCTTTTAAATTTAATTTAAGACTTGGGCAATATTACATAATTAAGTAAATGATTCCCTAATTTGAACATTAGCCTTCGGGAATTAAAAGGCTAAGTGACCTCCTTGAGTGGCTACTGAGAAGGGGACATTACAAAGTATTCTTAAGGCTTTCCACATTAGTTTGACAGAAGAAATTCTCCTTTGTGGCCAATTTTATTTTCCAGTGGGACTTTTGACCATTGTAACGAGACTCGCTAGGACTCGGCGAGTCGTGAGTCGAGTCACCCTGGTCGAGTCTTGGGGGCTCAGACTCGGACTCAATCGAGTCTTGCCGAGTCCTGGTTGGACGCGCGGAGTTTGGTGGACAAGCCAGACTCGTTGAGTCCAGGCGAGTTTCGTCAGTAGGAAGGGTTTGAAAAGTGCAAAAAATTACATGAAATTTAAAGTTAATTTATTTTTTTTTGCTTCCCCCAGACCCCTACAAGGGGCGTTGCCCATTGACCTCACTGCGTTGCTCCTTGACCCTGTTGGGGGCGCTGCCTCCAGACCCCCACAAGGGGCGTTGCCCCTTGACCCTACTGGGGGCATTGCTCCCAGACCCCCGCTAGGGGCGCTGCCCCTTGGCCCCGCAGGGGGTGTTGTCCCTAGACCCTCGCAATGGGCATTGCCCTTGACCCCACTAGGGGCGTTTCCCCCAAACCCTCGCAAGGGCACTGTCCCTTGACCTCGCTAGGGGCGCTGCCCCCAAACCCTCGAGAGGGGTGCTGCCCCTCGACCCCACTAGAGGCACTACACCTAGACCCCCACAAAGGGCACTCCCCTCAACCCCATTAGGGCAATTGCCCTGATACTTGAGATTATGGCTGCTGCATCACCTATTACCTATCTTAGACACATTCGTAGGAAGGATGCAGGCTCCTTTGAGCCATAGACTTCTAGTTATTGTTTTGAATCTTTTGATATTTCATATTTGTTTGGAACATTTGATGTCATGGATTTCATATTCGATGATTTTTGTATACATTTGAGTCTTTGACTATATATCCAAGTGTGCTATTTCCTTGAGCAACTCAACTACAATTTGTGTTTATACTTATATGATCGATGTATACTTGTGTTAGTGATGAGGACCTTGATTGGGTTGACCGGGCAGATAGAGAGGCTGAGGCTATAGCCATGGCAGAGGAGGAGGCTAGAGCATGAGCAAACACATCCGCAACTAATGTTGGTAAGGGTGGAATGGAGTCACAAGCATAGACTATGGCTGTAGTTGCTACATCATCTAGGACCCACCTTAGATGCCTTTGTAGGAAGGATGCAAACTCCTTTGAGCCATAGACTTGTAGTTATTGTTTTGATATTTCATATTTGTTTGGAACATTTGATGTCATGGATTTCATATTCCATGAGTTTTGTATACATTTGACTATATTTATATATCTAAGTGTGCTATTTTCTTCAACAACTCAGCTACAATTTGTGTACTTTATGCTTATGTGATCGATGTATACTTGTGTATGTGATCAAATTTGCTTCTATTTAATGATGTTATTGTGTCTTTAAGGTTTATTCAATAAAGGGTGCTTGAAACTAGTTTTAAATCCTTAAAAATCTCTAAATTTCTAGGGTTTTTTGATTTTGCCGAGTTTGGGCGCTGAGTCTCAAGTCCTGAGTCGAGTAGTCAAGTCCGAGTCTTGTTACTATGCTTTTGACCATAACAAGAAAATTTCCACCCTACTTAAAGTGCATATTAATGGTATATATTCCTCCATTCATCAAAATGGTGTTCATTATCTAATCTGGTAAACATTTATGGTACTTAATAAACTGTACATCTTTGCATATTGTGGGGAAAATACCTTCTAGAAATAGTAGATGAGATGCAAACTGGCAAATGGAATATTTAGAAACCCAAGGAAGTTTGTCATGTCCCCGATTTGGAGGAAGATTAATTTAATTAATTTAATTAATTAAGTTGTCCGAATATTATTATTTCATAAGGATGACTAATTGATTATTTTAATTAAATTAAATATTAAATTAATTACTTATAAATTTATCTCAAAAATACAATATCATAAAGTGATTTTATATTTAATTAATTTAATAATAAAGTGACTAAAAATAAAATAATATCAAAAAGTCATTTAAGTGAATAAAATAATATTTTATTCTAGAAGGTTCTTGGAGATGCATGTGAATTCTTTATAAGGAGCTTTTGGAGTGCATTTGAGATCATCTTGAGTCGACAGTGGGGCTACACATAACATTGATTCAGCCTTAGTAGTGAAGTAGAGATTAACAACATAGGGCTTTGAGGGGTTCAAAGTCATGGTTGCTGGTGGATATAATTTGACTTGCAAAAGGAAGGTTCTTCAATTGAGTATCACACTAGGCAATTATACCGTCACAAATGACTTCTATGTGGTGGATTTGGGAGATACACATGCCATATTGGGTATTCAGTGGCTCTATTCATTGGGAGAGTACTCACAAAACTTTAGGACGATGAAACTCAAGTTTAGGACAGCTAGTGGTCGAAGAGTGGTGCTTAGGGGAAAAGTAGATAGAACACCCAAGGTTGTGTCAGCCAAGCGAATGGAGAGCACTTCCTGTCATCAGGATGTTTTATGGGAAACAGTAGGTGATATGGATAGGAGACCACTTAGAGTGGATTGGTATGAGAGTGACATAGACACGTCAGGAGTAGATGGCATTCATGATGATGATGTTGATGATATTACTTTTTCTACATTAAGTGGTGAGTCATCTTTGGAGGTTGGCAGTATGGTGAGGAGTACACATGACTACTCAAGTATTCCATTAGCATAGGTAGGAGACTTCTATCTTGATTACAGTATGAGGTGTGCTCATCAATTTTCTTTCGACCCACATGTCCGGGATTTGACCATGTCATTATTTACACAGCAAGGTGGGTTGAAGAACAGGAGTTCAGTTTCACTCTAGTACGATTTATTTTTGATTTTAGGAGATGAATCCAAGTTTGGAAAATCTCTTAAGCAGAAGTTAGAGATTTGGTTCGATTGGATTCCAGGAGTTATCAGAGTGGCACGACGGAAGTCCATGGGAGTTGAGGTGGAGGGACTTCCAGCCTATTCATGTGATCTAGGGGGAGATTGCTGCAGTATTTGGAGTCGGTATGGTGAGGCAGATATATAGGTTTGGGATCCAAAAGTTCCCTTGATGGATTGTTGGCTTCACAGATTGATGGGTTTGGGCAGTGTCAGAGGCCTCAACCTTGTTCAAAGGATGTTGGTTGGAATTCTTCTCAGGATTATTTGGGATCTGGGTGGTTGGAGTACAGGTGCAATTGGTTTTCATTGCTGGCTTTAGGTGCTATGGCAGTTGTGTCGGATTGGCAGTTGTGGATTGCTTGAGGGCAAGCAATCTTTGGGAAGGGAGGATTGTCATGTCCCTGATTTGGAGGAAGATTAATTTAATTAATTAAGTTGTCCAAATATTGTTATTTCATAAGGATGACTAATTGTGTAATTTCCCCTTCTTACTAGCCAGCAGGGTGTCGCCTTGCCTTCCTATTTCCCAAGGGCAAGTGTCGAAGTCAAAGGGAATCGTTTATTTAATTGTTTAATTATCACATGGGTTCAAAACTACTCTTTTAATGTGATATTAAATAATTAATTAAATTATCTTCATATAAAGTGACTATGTGAATGGGACAAAAATGAATCAATGAATTATTTATTTTAAGTGGACTTTATAAAAGTCACTTTAACTTGGTGCAAAAGGCGAATTTAAGAAATATTTGGAAAATGTCACTTTATAATTTTAATGGGAGAAAATCAAATGAAAAAAGAGTGTTTTGTCGGGCCTCTTTGGAAGGAAAGAATACAAAAGAAAAGCATAGAGAATTCATTCGCACTTTTGAAAAATAATGGATTCTATTCACGGGAGAGCTCCAGTCGCTTGTCTTAGGGTTTGAGGACCTTGCCAATCCAGTTTTGGGTGTGAAATACCATTCCCTAGCTGGTGCGATTTCAGAATTTGGGGAAGAAAGCTTCATTGTGCAAAACCGTATTAAGAGTTTTTTTTGTTGGAATGACGAGCAGAGTTTATGTTTCATTTTCGTGATTGCTGGTATTGAGGTTTTTGGACGGCTTCCATTGAGCGACTCTGGAAGAACAGTGTGAAATTTGAGGCGGCTCATTTTGCACCTCACAGATACCTTGTCTCCGCATTAGCTTCAAGGAAGAGTCGGGCTTGTGGAGTACGTGAGCAGAGAACAAAAGAGAACGCGGTTTGCAGCCTTGGGATTCTTGTTGCTAGCTGGGTCGTGGTCATTTGAAGGGTTTATAGGAGATGTGTTGGAGTTTTCCACATGGCACATATACTTCTTGAAGAAAGGATGATCTAGAGCGCTGCTGTGGCTGCTGAGGGTGAGCTTTGGCTTGTGACGTCCACCAGGTTGGGTCATTGATATTTGATATTGCTGTCATGAGCATTTCCTTTCTTTTCATTGAAAAAATCTGTGTTGCTGTTCTTGACTAACAGCTCGTGCTATATCTAAAGGAAAAGATATTAATGAATGTCTGTATCAGCCATGAGATATAACAAACAAAAGCAGCTCTACATTATATGATTTTCGGACTGTTAGGCTTAGAACTGTCTCAGCTGTATAAACCAGATTTACGCATTGTAGTCACCTCTTATATGAATAACTAACTTGAAGATCATTAGAAGCCTCAGAACTCAGTTCGATATAGGTCTGATATGTATTTCTGGGCAGATTTAAAGAGCTAGTAGTCAACACCTATGTTGTTGAGAATGAATAGTCTGCTGTAACTATGTTGCTAGTGGAGTGTGAATCGTTGACTGTATTTATGTTATGCTGTTAAGAAATTTCTGAACATTGCAAGTTCTGTTATATCTGATGCTTATTATGAAGTGAAAACGTTGTTGCTTAGAGAAGTGAAACAGCTCTGGAATGCATTTAAACTGCACACTTAAAATTTTAAACTGTTGTTGTCAAATCTGCATTCACTGACATACTCTAAGTTGTAAACGGAGTTTGTCAAATAAAATCAATGGTCAGGAATCAGTCAGGATCACCTCAGTGATATCAGAGCATTTGCCACTGTGTGACGAATTGAGCTCCCTTCAAATCAAATAACGAAACACCATAACATTCCATTCTAAGGAAAGGTCATGAACAGAAAATTATATCAACCAAAGTAACATTAAGGACAGGTGTTCGATAAACAAACAAGGCCTGAATTCAGAAAAATTCAGTCAAATTTAGCAGGGCACTTTACAAATTGATTATTTTAATTAAATTAAATATTAAACAAATTACTTATAAAGTTATCTAAAGAATACAATATCATAAGGTGACTTTATATTTAATTGATTTAATAATAAAGTGACTAAAAATAAAATAATATCAAAAAGTCATTTAAGTGAATAAAATAATATTTTATTCTAGAAGGTTCTTGGAGATGCATGTGAATTCTTTATAAGGAGCTTTTGGAGGGCATTTGAGATCATCTTGAGTTGCATATTCACATATCAGATTTGGAGAGCTTGAATGCTTGACACCTGAGGGTTTGAATACTCTTGGTGCCGGTTTTGATTGTGAGACACCAATCCTAGTTGGATATTTGAGGGAGTTACTTCAGACTTCCTATTTGTGCTTGCAATACCAAAATTTTGTAGCCTTGGGCTAAATTTTGAAGAGGAAGAAGAAAATCGATTTGAAGAAGATATTGAAGATAAATTGCAGCTTGTTAAAGGCCAAATTTGAGTGGTACGATTGGAGGAATAATTTTGATTGCAATTCTCAGTCAACTTATAGCCTTGTGGAGAACCACGATTTTGTTCATTGAGGTCCAAGCTTGCATCGATTTCACATGGGTAGTGTAGCACTCCAATCTAGGAGCCATGGCAATGATTTTTGATGATATTGGGAGGCGTTTGGAGGTTGCAATAATTTATTTTAGAGGCTGCATATCAGAACAGGGGCGGCTTCATGTGAGATTCGATTTGGCTTGAAGAAGTCTTCATTTGATGCACCAAAGGCTGCCACATCTTCATCGAATAGGAGAGCACATATTTTCCAGGTTCTTTCATGATATTTGATACATTTGCATTGTCTTATCAGATTGTAGAGGCGCTGCCATATAGCTCATGATAGTTGCACATGAAATCATTGTAAGCCAAGAGTCTTGGCAAATCATTTTAATCAGCTTGTACTCAGCCTTTGCATCATAATTAATGAGAAGGAGGAGTTGCATATCATTTACTTGTTATTTGGTACTTGGTTGTAGATGCATGACAAGTGTTTGTAAAAATGTCTCCTAGCTGTAGGTGTAGTTTTGCATAGATTTCAGTCATATATATGCAATTGGAAAATAAAAAAATACTTGCATCTCATCTTCTTTACTTCTTTAGACATCCTAGCATTCAATTCCAAACATTTAAACATCTCTTGCATCAATCAAATAAAAAACAAAGCAAACTGAAACAAAACCAGCAAAGAAGGTTGCAAGCAAAGTGTTTGTCAAAATTCCTAGGGCAGAAAATCAGAGTTTTCACATGAGTTTTGGCAAGGCATTTTACAAAGTTTCTATGAGAGAGAAAGAAAGAAAGAAATTATATTAAAGTCTATAAATGAGAAGCATAGGTCAATGAGACTCAAAAAGTGCAAGTTACAATTAGGAGTGTTGAAAGGACATTAACAACTGACAATAAAAAAATGTAAAATCAAAACTAGGAAGCAAACAGATGTAGGCATAATAAGAGGTGTGAACCCTAGAAAAATCATTGTATCCAATTTCATTTATTACAGAACAGTATTGTGAACAAAAATTACCATGCTAATAAGAGAGCCTTTAACAGAGCCAATGATAAACAAGGCTATGGACTGCATTTGACTTGAGACTATACAAGGGCCAACATCATTGTTGATCATTACAAACTAATACAAAGTCTGATGATTTCCTCAAAGCCCACTGAGAAAATGTTTGAGATAATCTATGAAGTTAAAAACCTAAGATTAAGTCAGACACGTGAACCTTGGTATAAGAAGTCCAGGTCAGTCATTGCAGAAAGGAGTTACAGCTTATCTTTGTTGCTGAGAATCCATAATCATATTTATTTCACAAAATTTATATTTCCTAACAAAGAGATGTCTTTTTTGATAACAAGTAAAAAAACTCAAAATTTCTTTTGCAGGATCCATATTTCCTGAAAACGTGTGAATTATCTATATTCATTTGAGAGCATTTTGAATACTGAATGGCACAAACCTAAAAAAATTGATGTCGTATGTTGTTTTTGCTCGAGCATTGTATACCTTTTTAATTGCATGCCTCTCAATTAGCAAACTCAGGAAATGTTGCTTCTATGCTTGTGAAAGGAGGTTTCTGTCTATGCACTATACCTGAATCATTCTGCTTGGGGTAAAGCATAACATCCACCTTGAAAGGAAGCATGTTTGTTTCTTTTAGTCACAACATAAAAACTGGATGTGTGAGTGCACATCATGTGGGATAGATTGTGACTGTCAATCAGTGTGTGGATGATCTCCTAAGTACATTGTGACCATCTTTTACAGTCTTGATATATAATTACTTTCTTTTTTTCTTATTGATCAAACACCTTTCTAACTGACAATATATGATTCCCAGGTTTTACTTGATTGTGGAGCTGTGCAAGCAGATGCTTTGACGGTTGATCGGCTTGCTTCTTTAGAGAAGGTTTAATTATTTGCCTGCCTTGTATGTCTATTCTAAGGTTATATTATTTTGAAATAATAATAGCAATTTATATCCTAAAAGGTTGAGAATGATCCAGTGGGCAACAAGCATGAAGATCCAGTTGATGCTACCCCTGAAGGATTGCTTAGTTATACTTATTTTCTAATCTCTACTACAGCTTGTATTTCATGAGTTTGATCATTCACGTATTAAATGAATGCATCAAACATGGTAATTGTGTTGTTAAGGTACTGAAATATTTCTTTGTTGTAAGTTAACCTTATTGATATGTGAACTCATTTGAGATTGGATATGTTCACCTTGTTATTATCTAGCTTGGCTTGAAGAAAATGGTGTATGCCATGGTATATAAACTCAATGAGTAACTCACAAGCTTGTGAGTACTTGTGATGCAAATAGGGCTGACAAGTTACTCGCTTGGTGAGAAAATGCCAAAAAATACCAAAAACTTGTGAGTTTGACAAAAAAACTTTCTAGGTGGAAAAAAAGACAGAAAATCTCATGAGTGTTTTAATGAATTTCTAGTCTATTTAAAAGACTCAAATTCAGTCATTTTTTGTATTGTTTTGTTTGAGTTTTTGACCTTTCAACATATTTGAGCAGATTGGATTTGTTGTAGCCTGTAGGCGATGTGCGATTCTGACTGAGAATTGATCAATTTTAGCAAATTTATCAGCTGTATTTGACAGGTATGTGATGCTTTTTTTTTCTTTTTCTTTTATTCTAGCTGCTACTGTATACATTTTAAAAATTTATTTTTGGTTTTCAGTTATTTTTTTTAGCTGCTTGAGTTTTTGTTTAAATTTTTCTGTTTTTTGCCTAGGGTTTCATTTTGTTTTTTGAAAGATAAATAGCATCCACAAGCAACATACGTGATTGCTAGCCTAAGGACACTACTTGGAAACACATCACAAGTGCAGATCCTACAATGGTGCTATGTAACTATTGTGGGCTGTGCATGAGAAGAGACATCAATCACCTCAAGTTTCACCTTGGATGGATTAGTGGCTGAGATGTTGTGATACATAATGCAGTAGATGAAGATGCTGAGTGACAGATTAAGGATCTTCTTTTGTTTTATGAGCAAAAGAAAATAGAGAAAAAAGGATAGTTGAGATGGTGGTAGCTGTCATGAGTTCTATAGGGTTAGAGGCAGATTTAAGTGGCTCTTCATCCTGCAATGGTCCATGGATATGGGGATCTCCAACTATATGTAGTCGTAGTTCATAATCATAGACACATGTTTTTCACATTGCTTGTAACACTTCTAGTATGCAACTTGTTAATGTGTTTTTCGTGACCGCACTAACACAGAATAAAGTTTCTTACAGATACTCTATCCTCTCTTGATCAAAGTATTCCGCATGCTAAGATTGCAAGAAAGTTCATGCGTTCAACTCCAAGGTTCCTTTATGCAGTGGATAGTCTCAATTAGTTCATTGTGATTTGCTGGTATTTCAAGGGGACTTACGAAATTGTTCAACGGTGGAGAAAGGAATTCAAATGCTCGAAAGATTTTTCTATAAAGTTCTTGTTTCCTAAACTAACCAGAAGGTACTGAATGTAAATGGTGCAAGGTTAAGAAGGCTCTAATCTACTCTAAGGTGTGGGACATGGTGATCAATTCTCGCAGACTTCAACCAGGCTCTACTTTGCCTCACTTCGGACAGCTTCCTTAGAACTGGTGCAATCTTCAGAGGAGTAGCTCAAGGTGTTCAAATCACAACTTAGCATGAAAATACCATCACAACGACGCATATAAACATACAAATCATGATCGAAGTTAAGCACACGATATTCCTGTTGACCACACAAGGCGCACCCACCATCAATGAGCTTGCTAGTGGTATGGATAAGCGAAGCCCGCTCAAATTAAACACCACATTCCACAACTAGCATCTACTTGCATGAAACAAAATCTATTTACTTTACTTTAAAATCCTACTTGAAGTAGAAGGACGAAGAAACCTCGCTAGCTACTCACAACAAAAGACGAGATCATCATCAATGAAAACTCTTTTTATTGAGAGAGAGTTCACAACAATTTCTTACAAAGCTTTCAAAGGAAAAACTTTCCTTCTTCTTCAAACTATGCTACCAATCTACGCTATGCTACTTCTAATTTGTCTCTCTATCTTCCTATCTCTACTCTAATCTCTACTGTCTAATGAGGTACAAATGAGGGGGGATGCCCCTTTTATAGTTGGCCAAATCCAGTGGATGGCTCAGATTCAATTGCAATGAAGGGCTCAGATCGAGCCACATAAACCCCTACCCTAAAAACCGCCACCAAGAAGAGTGGGGTAATAAATGAGCAATTAATGGCCACCATCTTATAGAAGATTCCCTTCCATAGACGTGTTTGCATTGTTCTTGTTCCTCTTCTTGACTGCAAACTAGATGAGTCTGATCATCATGGCTTCAACTTCTTGGATTGGTATGGCAGGCACGTTCAGCTATTTAACGATGATCTTCCTCCTTGTTGTCATGGTACCTTTGGTTATGTGGAGTATGCTGGAGAACATCTTCTACGTCACCGCCGAAGGACTTCACACTTGAGAGTACTTCCTCTATTTTGCTCCTTAGCCCATACTGCTGTCATTCTTTAACCTTGAAGTCTTTTGTTCACTCCTCATCCTTAGCCTTGAGGATGATTCTTACTGCCTGGGTCTTCATCTCCTTTTCTCCACTCTGAGCTTTGAAAAAATTTCTTCTTTGCCACTTGAGTTGGGCACATACTAGGTTTCAACACTTAGCCATTTCTTGCAACTTTTCTCCCTTCATGATTTTATCATCTTGGACTATTTGCTTCATTACTTCAAGTCACCATGCCTTGGCCCCGACGTTCAGCCTGCAAAACAAACAAAGGACATCAAAACACTTTACAATATAAATCCACTTTACTTACCTGATTTTCATGCTTTGACTCCCAAGGTCTGAGTGATCTTTGGATCTTTTTCTCTAGCAAATTTTTCCTTCTTCATAGCCTTTCAACACCTGTGCATTTAGGGACATATGTTTGGAGTTTGTGCCTTAGAAATTTCCCCACCTTGAGGGTGCATTTGGAAGCTTGAGTTTCCATTTTCATTCCTTAGAGAATTTCATCCATCCTATACTCCTTGGGCGTACTACACTTTAGCACTTTGAAATCACCCTGTGAAAATATTAATTTAATTTCTCCCTCTTCATTTCACTGGCTGAGGCGTTCACTCTGATATTTCATCCAACTCTGGCTCGAGAAAATTGTTTTCATCAGGAATTTAATTAAAAATCATCTAGGCACCCAACTTCAATCCACCAACCAAGGCATTTTATTTTCACAAACATTTCTTTCTTTGCCTTAGAAAATTTCTCAAATTTTCCTTAGGAAATTTATCAATTTGGTGCCCATCAAAAAAATATCCACCTCAAAATCCTTGGGAAGCTGTGGAAGACTTTGAAATCAATTCCTCATCGAAGACGTCCAATACCCAGAAGAAAATTCCCTTCAGAAAGCGTCAAATTCATGTGTCTACAAACGAAGGGGTACATTTAATTTTTGAATTTTAAACCTTAGAAAAATATTTTTCATTAAATTTATTCTCATCCTTCATATCTGGGCGAATTTTCTTTCTCTATCTTTGAAATTTTTTATCATCTTCGTGAAGCTGGCACTCTCTGACATATCCACTGCCAATTTTATTCATGCCTCTGAAAATTTCATCTCTTCCATCCACTACTTCTCTACAGGAATTCGAATTTCCCTCCTTTGGCAGCTGCAACACTTGTCATCCGGTGTCAGGAATATTTGACCTTCTAGAATTTCCAAAAAAAATTCACTTCACTGGTCAAGGCGTACTTAGCATTTTTAAATCATTTTTTTAACTTCACTTGCATCCTCTTAGGAAATTCATTTCACCAGCTGAGGTCTGACACTTGATTTCATCCATCTCTGGCTCGAGAAAATTCATCTTCAATGAACACTTTTGATCAAAATCATCTAGTGAATCAACTTCAAATTCATCGTCCGAGGCATTTTATTTCAAAAACACATTTTATTCCTTCTGCCTTAGAAAATTTTAAATTTTCCCCTTAGAAAATTCATTATTCATGTGCCGATCAAAATTTTCATCTCGAAATCCTTGGCTAGCTGTGGAAGACTTTAAAATCAATTCTTCTTCAAAGACGTTCGATATCCAGAAGAAAATTCCCTTCAGAAAGTGTCAAATTCATGGGTCTACAAACGAAGGGGTTCATTTAATATTTGAATTTTAAACCTTAGAAAAATATTTTTCCATCAAATTTATTCTCATTCTTCATCTCTGGGCGTATTTTCTTGCTCAACTTTGAAAATTTTCATCATCTTCGTGAAGCTGGCACCTTTCGACATGTCCACCGCCAATTTTATTCATGCCTCTGTGAATTTCATCTCCTTACAAGCCTGGGCATATTTTCTCTAGAGATGAGATTCCAACACTTAGAAAATTTTTAAATCCTTTTTATCAACATGGGCGCATATGAGGGGTCAGGCAGGAAATTTGAATTTTTTGCCGTAGAAAATTTTCTCCATTTATCTTTCACATGGCACATTTCACCTAGGGTGAAGAAATTTCATCAACACTTAGCACATCACCCTCAATACCTTGGGTGCATTTAGCATATTGAGGAGGACTTAACACCAACGCCTTGGCCATTTTCCTTTTAGAAGCTACCACTTCCAACATCCTTGGGCACATTTAACATGCCAAGGTGGACTTAACCCTTTCAACGCCCTTTTCAAATTTCATCTCTAACTCACTTTGGGCGCATTTTACATGTGGAGGAGGATTTAAGTCTAAACGCCTTGAAATATTTTTTTGACCCCACTTCCAACATGGGCGCATTCAAAGGGGAGGAGGAAGTCAAATGTTTTGTCTTCTTTCTAGCCCATATGGGCGCATTTAGCACATGGAGAAGGAATTATCTCCAACGCCTTTGACCTCTTTGACTCTTCTTCAAGCATGGGCACATTTGGGGTATGGAGGTGGACAAACTTCATGCCTTAGAAATTTTTCATGGCTCCTTCCTCCCTTGGGCGCATTTTGATGGTGGAGGTGGACTTAAGTCCAACACTTAAACTTTTTTCAACATCTTGACTTTGCATGGGTGCATTTAGGGGTGGCAGGCGGACTTAACTCCACACTTAGAAAATCTTTCTAGCTTCTCCCTGTGAGGTGGGCGCATTTCACATGTGGTGAAGGACTTAGCTCTTTGCCTTAGAATTTTTTATTAACCTCTACCCATCTGTAACGAACACACTTGTACGATAAATTTAAAACTTTACAATTCATACATAAAAGTAAGAACAATACCATTTTGATTAAAAAAATTTCTTTTCAAAACATAAATAAGAAACATCTTTTGCATCTTTAAACTATTTCATTTCAAATGAAATTACAAAGCATGAAGAGAAACATACATACATAGCCCGTAGGCTTTTGACACCAATAGAAATAAGAAGGTCCAGGAATTCGTCCTGTCAAGCCTTGGATCATCCGTCGGGTGTTCGTGGAGGAGAAACATCACTCGAGCGTTTTTCCGCCAACCACGGACTTATAATGCGGTCCCCCGCACGATCATTTTGCAATGAACGGCCCTCCCTTCGAAGAAGAGATTGGTTGGGTAACCTTTAATGACTACCAACTGGACATAGTGCTGTGATTCTACAAAACTAGCTTTCGTGCTATCGGCAAATCACAAACTAGGTTGTATTTCGGAATCACGGTGAACTGACAGTGTAGTACAACAACTAAATGGTTCCTTACACTACTTTGGCCAAAGTGTTTACGTTCAACGAAGAACATAGGTCATATGTCACATTCACTAGCCAGGTTCAACTTGACTTAAGGCTATCTTAATTCTACGCGTAGGTTGGTCTATTGGGGTAGTCCGTACCCTAGACTTCCTACAACATCTTACTACTGGGAAGAAGAATCCATTTAACAAGATACTACAACTGACGCCCTAATTCAGGATATACACATCCTAGGGATACAATAACTTGACTAAGTTGTTTGTATTTAGTTGTAGAATATAACTTGCAAATATTCTTGATTCAATCCTAGTAACTATTATTTATACACAAGCATATGCTCATTATATAGAGCCATTTAAATACTATGCAGATTGCTTTCCATTAACTAATGTAAACCGTACACCAATGACAACAAAAAGCCATGAAAAGACTACATACATGATACTTTTTATATCACAACTTATCACATGTTTAAGAAACTGTTATTCTTTTTAATTCAATCTTAAGTCTACCAGACAATCAAACTCTTTCCTTTCCAGCCATGACTATAATTCAGAGACCTATCAGATTACTCTGGAATATTAGAAAAATATGTAAAGTAAGAATTTAGCATGCCTGATTTAGCTTTCCAGAAGTTTGGAAGATAGCTCCTTCACTTGCCTTCACTCAGATGACTTTCAGCTTGATTCTTGAAACAAATACTCCAACACAGTAAACGAGCAATTCCTGATTACTCCTCTCTTATTCAGAGATTACTTCAAACTAGCAATTTCAAACTACTGCTCTCTTGTTCAGAGATTACCTCACATTAACAAAATAACTTAATAATTTCTTTACTAAGGCGAATTCACTCTTTAGCTATAAAATGCTCAAGGAAAACTTGACTGTAAAATCGTGTGAGTATGAATGCCAAACGCAGGTATATATAGGTTTGATTTTAAAACTGACTTCCATCTTCTATGGCGCCAGAACTGCCAGCAAGTTGAGGAAGGTTTCAAACTAAAAACGTGTTTCAATATGGTGAGGGTTTCGACCTCCATGTTTGACAGCAAAGAAGCTTATTTCAATTCGAAATTGCTTAGATTGTTAAAAAACGTGACAGCTCTCAATCTGGCGCGTTTTTACAGTTAGGTTAATTGCCAAGTTTTCATTTCATACTTTTTCCTTGCTCAAATGGCGTCCACATTTCATTCTGTTTGCTAAGCATGAAATATCTCATCCATTTTCTGACGCCTGGCCCTAGTCGCGCGATTTCTCTGCGCTTTTTTCATTTTCTTTAAGCATTTTCGTGTTTTTCTTCCTTATTTCGATTTTGTAAATCTTTAATACTTTAATACAGTTTTCAAAATAAATATGACGCATTTGCTCAAGTTCAGATTTGAATATTTCAACGTATTCATTAGAGAATTTCGCGATTTTTATTCTCTTCTCTGATTTACATTCTCATTTTATAAAAGTGTTTAAAATGTTTAATTTACATTTCATTTGATTTGTAAATTCTTTTATTTAAATATATTTTATATATTCTATTAAAATACTTATATAATATAGTTTTTGTATAATTATTTAAACTATCAATTTAAATAATATTGTATACATTTAAACTATATTATATTGATATTTTAATATAATATTAAATATATTGAAATACTTATCTTTATACTAATACATATATATTCATTTACATTATACGTTAAACATGTAAATTTATATATATGTATTCGTATAAATTCAGAGGCAAGATATCGTTACTATATAT
The DNA here is from genome assembly GCA_007258455.2 of Sequoia sempervirens. Classification (NCBI taxonomy): domain Eukaryota; kingdom Viridiplantae; phylum Streptophyta; class Pinopsida; order Cupressales; family Cupressaceae; genus Sequoia; species Sequoia sempervirens. The sequence goes on from VDFB02091008.1 coordinate 112,083, forward strand.
AATTCATTTATCTCGTTAGCTGTGGGTATGTATACTTGTATATATATCTGTATATATACTACATGTATAAGTATCCATAAATACATTTATATCGACACATACGTATGGCATATCCATCTGCTTAATACGTTTGTATCGACATGAATGTACTTATGGGTACTTGTACATATCGTATTCGTATGTACAAATACACATATCCACCTCTAACCAGAACTTATCATTTATAAGGTTATACTGGCAAGCATCACTTGTTTACACATTCAGAAGAAGACACGACTCCTAATGATACTAGACAAGCCTACGGATGACTTACCTTTAACCAGAACAATGACTTAGCTTACACAGTTCTAAGGTTTGTGTGTGTATGTCCAGTTGGTATCCATTACTGTTTACCCGACCAAGTTCTTCCCCGAGTGATATCTCTCCTCTGTCTCGAGGTACGAACCTGTTTCCTGCAAATCATGACAGTGTAACGGAAGTCATTTGCTCAAGACCAAAGTAATATACATTAAGCATCGTAGAAAGTTAGAACAACATTATTTCATAACTCAATATGCTAATTTCATTCAAGATTTACATCAATAGAAGCATTAGATAAAGAGACAATCATTTAGGATACATCCAATTGATCACAAGAACAATTCAATTTATTCAACAGAAAGATTCAACATTTACAATGTACATCCTATGAATAGTAGCTATACAATCGGGGTGTAACACCATCTGAGGATGAGGGCGCATTTAGGGGTAGGAGGTGGACTTAAGTCCAACACTTAGAAAAATTTCATCATCTGCTTATTCTTCCTTGGGCGCATTGAGGGGGTCAAGCAGGATTTGAGCCCAGACTTAGAAAAATTTTCATAGCTGCTTGCTCATGCCTTACTATATTTAGTAAGTTTCAGGTTTTCCCTCTTTTGAAGCTCAGATTGATTTGAAATTTTAACCATAGGATCCTCATGACCTTGTTAATCTGTTCACACTGCTATCTCGAGCTATCCTGCTATTTATAGCATGTTTCTGAAGGTGGTTTACTATTTATAGCAACTGCCTGATTTTGATACTTCCCCAACTCCGTTTGTCTTGAAATTTGAATGACGTGACCCTCATCAGTAGACTTGCCCATTCACACTAGTGCCGGATGTTGACTTACTATTTATAGCCTGTTTTCAGAACACTTTACTATAAATAGTAAGTGCTCTGATTGCCTTCAAATTTTACCGGTGGATAACTTGAAAGATACTGATCGCAGTGGGATACACCGGTTTTCGAAAATTCAGGGATTTTACCCCTCATTTTGGGTCCCAAAGCTGGAAACCCTAATTTGACTTGCATGTTTATCAAATGACCTTTGTTTGACTCCGTTTCTATTGCACTTCGCCCTGTTTGTGATACTGATGCGTTGGGCAGCTGCCGGAATGGACCTGCTAAAAATAGTAAGTCTCTGAAAAGTGATCATCTCGCTTTGCATGCCACATCACTGCGTAGCTCTTGAAAAACCCATAAAGAATCACTTGACATGCACTGAAAAGCTCTTCATGCAAACCCTAAAAATAGCCTCTGAAGGTTGGATATTGAAAGTCATCGTCTCATTTTGCATGTTATATCATTGCGTAGGTTTCAGAAAACCTAGAAAGAATCTCCAGACATGCATTGAAGAACTTTGCATATAAACCCTAAAATCAACTCCTGAAGATGAACTTGCTAAAAATAGAAAGTTGTCCGTTTCAGCTCAAAATTTGCAGACGAGCAGCTTGACATGTTGTGGATGCAGTGTAACGATTGAAACTTCAGAAGTGCCAAGAGAACGCCCTGAATTGAACACTTACTAAAAATAGTAAGTCGTCGGAATTCACTGAAATTTAGCTGAGAACTTGCTGGAAGCATACTGACTGCATTACCAACTTGTTCACTCCATTTGACTTTAAACTGCCGAGAAAATTCAAAACCCTAATTCTATAGACTTGGCCAAAATTTCATGTTTAAGCTCACAGACGAGCACATCCCCGGAAAAGCAGACATCATAAAGAGACAGAAAGAGAGACAAAAACCAAAGCCAAAAGACCAGAATGGAGCAAAAATTAGGGGGTCCCCATCTTGAATGGGGCGACGTGTGAAAAGGTCACAACATGACCTTTTCACACATCACTCCATTCAAAATGGGGACCCTCTAATTTTTGCTTCGTTTGGGTCTTTTCGCTTTAGTTTTGGTTGGTTTTCCTGTTGTCTCTCTCTATTTTGTCTATCTTTCTGGGGATGTGCCTGTCTAAATGGAATTTTTGGCTAATCTGTAAATTAGGGTTTTCATTCTTCAGGCCAATTTGAGGTTGAATTGAGTCGGCTAATTGAAATCTGAGCTTGGCATTGTAGTTAGAAGGCTTCCAGCAAGTTCCCACTAAAGTTTCACTGAATTTCAGCGACTTATTATTTTTAGTAAGTACTTGATTTGGACATTTTCTCAGCATTATTGAAAATTCTGACTGCTACACTGCGTTCTGAGCACCCCAAGCAATCTGCCAGCAAATTTTGAACATAAACAGACGACTTGCTATTTTTAGCGGCCCAGGCTTTAGGAACCATTTCTAGGGTTTGCATGTATGATTTTCCAATGCATGTCTGGAGAATATTTCTGTGTTTTCTGAGACCTTCGCAATGATATAACATGCAAACTGAGATACTGACTTTCAACAATTCAGGCTTCAGAGGCTGTTTTTAGGGTTTGCATGCTGGATTTTTCGATGCATGTCAGGATATTCTTTATGGGTTTTTTAGAAGCTTCGCAATGATGTAACATGCAAGCCGAGACTTGGACTTTTTAGCAGTGTTGCCTTTGGAGGCTGTTTTTAGGGTTTGCATGTAGGATTTTTCGATGCATGTCAGGTTATTCTTTATGAGTTTTACGAGAGCTACGCGATGATGTAACATGCGAGCAGAAATGATCACTTTTCAGGAACTTACTATTTTTAGCCAGTGCCCGCATGCAGTCCAGTTTATTGGGTTTTTCTGGGGTTTTTGAGATCTCTTGGGCAATGTGACATGCAAACACATCCAATAGTCAGTTGGGCACTTTTTCAGACACTTACTATTTTTAGCAGGATCACTCCGGCAGCTGCCCAACACTTCAAAATCACGAACGAAGCGACATGCAACAAAAACAGGGTCAAACAAAGGTCATTTGAGCCACATGCAAGTCAGATTAGGGTTTCTAGCTTCGAGACTCGAAATGAGGGGTAAAACGCCAGAATCTCCGAAAACTGAAGTATCCCATTACAATCAGTATCTTTCAAGGAATCCACTAGTAAAGTTTGAAGGCAATCTGAGCACTTACTATTTATAGTAAGTCACCTCTAGAAGCAGGCTATAAATAGCAGGTCAACACAAGGTGCCAGTGTGAACGGGCAATTAACCCATGAGAATCCTGTGGCATGAATTTCAAGTCAATCCAAGTTGCAGAAGGGTAAAAAAAAAAGAAACTTACTAAAAATAGTAAGCAAGGCGAGCAAGGTGTAAGATCCTAAAGAAACTTCTAAGTCTGAAACTGGCAGGAGAGAAGCTCAAATGCGCCCAAGGCGTGTGAGGAAGCATGAAAATTTCTAAGTCTGAAGAAGTTCCTTCTCAACCTATGAAATGCGCCCAGGTTTGTTGGTGGTGATGGCTAAGAAAATTGTTAAAGTGTGAGAAGTTTCTGCAGATACCCCCAAATGTGCCCAAGGTGAAGTGGCTAAAGAAAATATTCTAAGGCATGGAAATTCCTCCCCACCCTATCAAATGCGCCCTTGTTGAGGATGAAGCTTGGAAAATGTGCTAAGTTATTGAAAATTCCTCCACCACCTGTGAAATGTGCCCAAGCTTTAAGGTAAGAGGGTTTGAAATTTTGCTAAGTGTTGAAATGGAAGTACCCCCTCCTAAATGCGCCCATCAAGGAGTAGGGAGGAGTAAAGTTTTCTAAGTGATAGAAAAGTGGAGGCTTGACCTAACAAATGCGCCCATGATGGCTGGAGGCTTAAAATTTTTTCAAAGTGTTTCAAAATGGAAGCCCAGGGGGTGAAATGCTCCCAAGCTGAATGAGAGGACCTAAGAAATATTCTAAGTGTTAGAAACTGGCAGTAGCCCCTCCCAAATGCGCCCAAGGTAGTGGAAGTGCTTGAAAATCTTCTAGGTCAAGAAGAATGGAATGGCAAAGTGCTAAATGCGCCGAAGTTGTGATGAGGAGTTGAGAATTTTCTAAGTATGAAAAAGCGAAAGTACCCCCTCTAAAATGCGCCCAAGCAAGGGAGAGGCTAGGAAATTTGTTTAAGTGTTGGGGAAATTGAAGTACAGACCCTCAAATGCGCCATCATGAAGAAGTTGGTGAGAGATATTCCAAAGGAGTTGCAAATGGCAGGACAGGATCTCAAATGCGCCTAGCTCTAACAAGGGGATTTGAAGTGAGAAAAAATTTCTAAGTGTTGTGAAGATGAAAGCTTAAGGGTCCAAATGCGCCCAAAGGAGAGGTAGGTTGCTTGGAGATTTGGTTAAGGCATCTAAATGGAAGTACAACCCCTCATATGCGCCTACCTTGTGGAAGTGAAAGCTTGCCTAGAGAAATGCGCCCCCAAATGGAAGTAGACCCCCTTGGATGCGCCCTAGTAACTTGAGGTTGATTAAAAAATTTCTAAGGAAAGTAAAGTGAAAGCCCATCTACCTAAATGCGCCCTTGGATAAGAGGTGACTAAGAAATTGTGCTAAGTATTTGAAAATGGAAGTAGCATACATCAAATGCGCCCAAAGGAGAAGTGGGACACAAAATTTTGCTAAGGCAATCAAAATGGAAGCTTGGCCTCCTAAATGCGCCCAAGCTTGTGAAGGTGCAAGAAAAAGTTTCTAAGGCATGGAAACTTCCTTGAGAACCCCCAAAATGCACCCATCCTATGTGGGAGGTGGGAAATTCTTTTGAGTGTTCACAAATGGCAGGAGAGAAGTCCAAATGCGCCCAACTTAAAGAAGTGATGAATTAGAAAATTTCCTAAGTGGCAAAGCAAGGGAAGAAGTACGCCAAAGGGGGAATAAGTAAAATAAACCTTAGAAATTAAATGAACCCCTTCGCATGTGTACACATGAAAATTACATTCTGAGGGAAAATTTTTCTGGATCTTGGATATTTTCTACGGGGATATGATTTTGAAACTCTCCACTCCTTGCTTGATGAGTTTAAAGTGGAGATTTTAAGTGGGCGCTTGGTTGATGAAATTTTCTAGGCAGAGGATGTAAAATTTTCTAAGTCAAAGGGAGAAATATTGAAGATGGATGCCTAGGTGATTTTTGATGAAATTCCTAAGGGGGAATAATTTTCCAAGCCAGAGTGAAGATATGAAAATATTTTGGGACGTTTGAAATTCCTTGACCCCACCTCGAATGTGCTCTCTGGAAGGGGAAATTTGTCTAAGACATGAAGAATTTGAAGATGAAGTGAAACTCAAATATCAGGAAGATATGCGCCCTAGCGCACAAATGTGAAAAGTTATGAAGAAAGCAAAGTTGGCTAGAGAAAAATGATGAACCCTATCAGATCCAGAGATCACTCAGGCCTTGGAAATCAGAACATAGAGATCGGGTAAGTAAAATGAATTTATATTATAAGTGTTCCGATGCTCTTCTTTTTGTTTGTTTTGTACCCTGAACGCTGGACCGAAGTATGAGGACTTGAAGTGATGGAGCAAATACTCTGGGACAATATTACAACTGTGGAGGGAGATAAGGTTGCGTGTTTCATGCTCCTCCATGATATCTCTGTTGCAAAGGGAGATGTTGGAAGAAATGGCTAGGTGTTTGAGTTTATCCTCAAAGACCCAATATGCACCAAACTTAGGAAGGCAGGAGACAAAGAAGAAACGATTGAGTCCAAGGCTGGAAAATCCTTCAAGATCAAGATGGAAAAATAATGAAAGTCCAGGCGTTAGAGATCATCCTCAAGCACCTCAAAGTTAAAGAATGATAGCAAAATGAATTGAAGGACAAAGTGGAAGTCTTTCTCCGGCATTGACCCAGAGGGTGTTTTTCTAGCATACTTCACCCAACCTGAAATGTAATGACATCAAGGAGGAAAACCATCATCAAGCAGGAGAAAGAAGTAGCCATGTCAGTTCAAGGAAGTTGAAGCTATAGAGTATGCACTCAAGAAGAAGAACAAGAACAATGCGAACGCGTTTCCAGACAAGAATGTTCTAGAAGATGGTGGACATTAATTGCTCATTTATTACCCCACTCTTCTTGGTGGCGGTTTTTAGGGTTAGGGCTTATGTGGCTCGATCTGAGCCATCCATTTGATTGTAATCTGGGCCATTCATTGGACTGGGCCAACTATAAAAGGGGCATCCCCCCTCATTTGTACCTAATTAGATCAGAGATAGGAAGATAGAGAGACAACTTAGAAATAGTATAGCGTAGGTTGATAGTTTAGATTGAAGAGGAAGGAAAGCTTTCTCATTGAATGCTTTGTAAGAAGTTGTTGTGAACACTCTCATAATAAAAAGAGTTTTCATTGATGATGATTTCTTCTTTTGTTGTGAGTAGCTAGCAAGGCTCCTTCGTCCTTCCGAATCATTTAGCACTTTAAAGTAGAACTTAAAGAAGAACAAATTTCATTTTATGCAAACTGTGGAATGTGGTGTTTAATCCAAGCAAGCTTCGTTTATCCATACCACTAGTGGGCTAATTGATGGTGAGTTCGCCTTGCGTGGTCAACTGAACATTGCAGACTTAACTTCAATTATGGTTTATGTGTTGACATGGGCCGTTGTGATGGTGTCCTCATATTTAATTGTGATCTGAATACTTTTAGTTACTCCCCTTGAAGATTGCACCGGTTTTGTGGAGGCTGTTCGAGGCGAGACAAAGTAGAGCTTGGTTGAGGCTTGTAAAATTTGATCTCCACATCCCAGGCGTAGATTAGTCCATAGCTTTTCTAATACCTGCAACCATTTAAATTTAGTATTTTCCGGTTAGCTTAGGAAACCTGAACTTCATTGAAAATCTCTTTCTCTTCGAGCTTCAGCTGAACAATCGTGTAAGTCCCCCTTTAGATACCAACAAATCACAACGAGCCAACTGAGACTATATCCGCCGCATGAAGGAACCTTGGAGTTAAATGCATGATCTTACTCGCAATCTTAGCATGCAGAAGACTTTGTTCAAGAGAGGATAGAGTATCTGTTGGGAAACTTTATTCTGTGTTGGTGCGGTCACGAAAAACACATCAACAGATCCCTTATTTTGGTGGGGTTGGTTTCTACATTGACTGTAGAAGGAAAGGAGTTCAAGGCAGCAAGCCCTTATGAGGTGGGTGGGCCATTGTTTTAGGAATGTTGTAAAAAACACATACATTCTAGTTCAAGAATAAAAGGAGGGTTGTACTCATTTATTTGACAAGTGGATGAATGGTAGAAACCACACATTAATCAACTTCCTTCAGGCTTCATGTGAACAATTGGTGTTTTTGAGGTTAGTTGATTCCTCTAATGAGATAAAAAATGTTAGAACATTATGCAACATTATTTTGAAGCATATGCGTTTGTACAAGCTAAGTATGATGTCTTTGCCAAGATTATTGGCTTACAATGCAACTCCTAAGTCTGAGTACAATGGCTGCAACTATAATGTTTCTAAATGCTCATATATGAATGTAAATATCATGAGGAACCTGGTCACAAGAAGCGCCTGTGCTGATGAAGAGATGGCAGCCACACAATAACCAAAAATGAGCTCCCCTTGAATCAAATCGAGCTCCTACATATGCCGCCCCTGTTTCTGATAATAAACCATTTGCAGCGTCTAGACCCTCTCACATGCATCAAACATCATTTTCCAAGCCTCTTGAATGGAGCGCTCAAGCCCTATGAAGGAATTGATGCCAAAACAGCCCTCCACAATCAAAATTGTGGTCTTCAGTTGTGCAACTCAGAATATATATATATATATATGCTATAGAATCGTCCTTTGCAAAGACAAATAAATGATGCCTTAAATCTACAAAAATCTCCACCAAGCTGTCAATCTTTCACCTTGTTGTGACCTTTTCACACACCGCCCCATTGCGAATGGGGACCCCCTGTTTTCGCTTTTTGCCTTGGCGTCGCAACTACTTATCACTTGTCTTTTTACAATGAGGTTATCATTTTGAGAGTTTCAAGTCAGTTTTCTGAGAGTCATTTGGGCCAAGTTGAGAATCCATGCCTGAATCAGTGCCTAAACGTCATGGAAGGGCTCAGAAGGTCCGAGAGACAAGGATCGCCTGTGCTTTGGGCCAATTCTGACACTTCCTATTTTTTAGGGAATCCTTTTTGCTTTTTCATTTTTTCATTTTTGGCATTTTTGGACCAAACATGGTTCCCTATTTTTTAGGGATTTTGCTTTTTCTATTTTTAGAAAGTCAACCTTGGTCAACGGTCAACTTTCCATCCTTAGAACCAAAAATCATAAAATCCAAAAAAATCAGAAAAATCAAAGTAAAAATATAAGAAAATCAAGCAAAAATCCCAGGAAAAGCATGGAAAAGTCGAGCAAAATGTTGGTATGTTGTACCCAAAACCAAAATTTTGCTTCACTAAGGCATTTTGCTTAATTGAGTCTTAATCTTGTTAAAAGTGTTGTGAATGAAAATTAGTTTTTGGGGTTTTCAAATATGGAGTTGTGTCGATTGCTGTCGGTCACATTCTTGAAGAGATTTTTAGAAAAATGAAAATCTGAGCGAAAAGCGTCAAATTTTCTATCTCACGGAGAAGGGAGCACGATGCAGAATAGAAGCCCTATCTTTTAGGGGAGTTCGGATCCACATTTTTAGGGTTTGTTACCTCAAACATTTTTCCAGGCATCACGTGGGCCTTAGCGATGAGCTATCAAACTGTCAAGCGGACTGTTTTGTTCGGGTTCACGGAGATCGATTGCAAATCAGGCGAAAGCAAGAATTGGCTAACGAGAAAAGCGCAGCTTTGGAGATCTTTTGAGGCCGACGTAGGTTTTTGACTGAATGCCATCCAAGACGTTTATCTCACATTCGTTCAAGCTTCGCGACGCATCCGTCAGTGGGTGAATCTGAGTTGCTGAAGGCTGAACCTGAGGTCAAACGTTGGGTCAAATCTTAGTCAAACTATCAGAAGAAAGAGCAAAAGAGCACATTTTGAGAAAGGCGCCCAAGCTTTTCAGGCTTTTAATGCTTTCTTTCTGATGATTTCAGATATTCAATGTGTCCGTGTTACGTTCGACTTTCCAGTTACTGTCTCGTCGGTTAGAAGATGTCTCGGACTTGCGGTGGAAGTTTTATATTATTTTTGTCGTTTCAGAAATGGCTAAGTCGGAATGAAAGAGCAACTTTTGAAAGGCTCTTGTTTTCACCTCGGATGACTTTTAACGGGAAATGTACCTTCGCGGTATCGTGAAGCGAGCTTAGCTTAGCGGTGAACACGAGTTCGATCCACGAAAGTTGATAAAGAAAGCGAAGTTATGAAGGATTTTGTTTTCCCTTCGTTCGAGGCAGAAGTTGAAATTTGACTAAGTCAGGGAAAAAGCAGCTTTGAAAAAGGCGCTTGGATTTTTGAGCCTTCAGATGTCGGTTTTATGACGTCGGTGTCAAGATATCATTTGATCAGATTTTACTCAGCTCCGCAATGCACCTGTCAGCCAGCCAATCGAGAAGTCAGTCGACCAGTGTCAGAGGATGAACAGAGGTCGGCGGAGGTTTTAGCTTAAATTTTCATAAAATTTGGCTAAGTCTGGAATTCGCCCAAGAGTTCAAATTTGAATTTTCGAAAGTGAGTTGAATGGACGCCTTAACTGGAGTTCTGACTGCAGTTAGACTGAACGATTTCTGGGTTGTCATCTTCAGTTCATATGTTTGCATGTGGAGTGATCTTTCAGTTTGCATGTCGAGTTAACTAGTTTGCATGTTCAGTTAACTACCTTGCATGTTAAGTTTAACTGAAGATTATTACTAAAAGTCAACTGAAGTTTACATGCATGGCGAATTTTGGTCAAAATTATGAGATTTTAGTGAAGATGGCGCTTCATCAAATGTTAACTAAAGTTCAAAAGGGACGAAGTGAAGCATGAAGCATTATTTTGTGAAGCGTGAAGCATATTTGATGAAGTATGGCGAATTTGAAGTTGAAACTTCACTCATGAAAAGGGTCGCTATTTTTAGTTTTTGAAAAGTGAAGCAAGACAATAGTGAAGATGGCGCACTTTTCAAGGAAAGGGCAACTTTAGTTTGAAAAGGGTTGCTATTTTTAGATTATAATTGATTAAAGCATGAAGTTGGCGCACTTGTTGAAGGCCAAACTAAAGTTCCTAAAGGCTAGCTATTTTTAGCTTATTATTGCATGAGTTTGGCGAATCTCTTATCCCATTCTTATTGTTAACTGAAGTGTCAAAAGGGCACGCCTTAGGTCAAGTTGATGAATCCAAAGAGAAGTTGAAGGTGGCGAATTTGATAAGATTCTAACTGAAGCTAAAGTCGCATGTTTGAGTTTAAACTAAAGATGTGAAAGGCAAACCCTAATGCGTCCACTTATTGAGCTTGTTTGAGTTCTAGTTAACTACTATGAAGACCAATAAGAAGCCTAGCGCCATTTTTAATGCATGCTTTGTTTAGTGCGAATTTCTTATGATGAAATTCTATATATTTCCAAGATGGCGTCCATTATTGCATCATCTTTTGCTCTGAAAGCTTGTATTCTTTTGAGCGACCAGCAAGCTTAAGGTGATTCAGGTGTCCGTTTTCAGCGTTCTTCGAAGCTACGAGCTCAGATTCTTCAGAGGAAGTCAATTCTAGACTTCATTTCCACTTTGCATGCAGGTTTTATAAAGATTCGAAGAAGAAATTTGCAGATTTTTCAGAAGCAGACAAGCAAAACTTTCTATCTTCTGTCTTATTTCTTCTATTTCTCACCTTAGGTACTTTCTTCGCATGCCAGAGTAATTCAACACATTTTCAGAATCTGTTCATCTGGGTTCTCATATTTCAGCGTTTGCAACAAGACCCACTTCTTAGATTTTTTCGAGAAAATCGCCCGTAGCCTTCATTCTGAAGCTCTGAGCCTTTTTCCGAGAATCTCTTTGCATGTGGGCTTGAATCACATTTTTTCCAAAATCCAGTTATCTGGGTTTGTTCAGAATTCAGTTGTGCACAAAACCCATGTTCCAGAATTTCTTCGAAAATTTCTCCTGTCAGAAGCTATTTTTAGCCTTGTTCAGAGTTTTTCAGAAAGTTCTTCAAGCATATTCGACTTTACAGTCAAAAGTCACCATTTTCAAAATGCAGTTCAATCTCATTGATTACAAGGTGAAATCAGTCCTTACACATAATTTCACCAAGACTTCAGATACGGACCTAAATCATGTTTATCCAGTGGTCAATCTGAGCAGTTTAGAAGGTGTTAGCAGCAATTCGATGAGGAATCTTGAGCGTTCCGGGTTGCTGGCAGCGGCATCCATTCCTGTTTCTATCTTCGATCTTGAGTTCGTACTTGCTTGCATTAAGCATTATGACTCGTCTTCACGACAGATCAGATCGGTTGATGGAAGAGTGGTTTGCAGTCTCAAGCCGAAGGACATAGAAAATGTTTTGCTATTTCTCCTCGCTCAGATAACTTTACTGTTGATCTTGAAGCTTGTGAGAAGATATGGGATGCTGATCATCAACGTTCACAGAGAAAGGTTGCTCAGAAATGGTTGACAATTCAGAAAACTAACTTGCCTAAGAAGGTTGGTCGTGGTGAATTTAAAGGAGCAGTTGCTGTTTTGATCACCTTACTCAATCGAGTTACCGGCCAGTCAGATGCTAATACTTTCCGTCCATGGATGTTCTACCTGATTACCAGAATCCTTGATGGCACAGAGCGTTTTGACTGGGCTATGGTAATTAGTGATTGCTTACATCAGCAGATTTCTAACTTTCTCAAGCATCACGAGTTTCATATGATATCTTATTTGGTCTACTTGGTGGCATTTCAAGGTAGTTTCAGACTTCTTAAAACCAATGGTACTCTCGGTGTTCAGCGTATTCATGAGTATTATCCACAGCTAGAGTTTTCTCAGTCTGAGCAGGACTTCCGAGTGGTGAATGATCACTTTGCCATGAGAACCGTGAGGGATCTTGATGATGAGATGCACATTCGTATTTCAGCCGAGGCCAAATCAGCAATGGAGACTTGGGCAGATTGGTTCATACAGTTTCCTACTTTCACGTACCTCCGAGTTTATGGTTATGTTGGAGAGCCTCTGATGTTGCCGAGATATCCGTCAGACAAGATTGTCTTTATGGAGTTCCTCAGGCAAATGCAGCACGTTCACTTCTTTCTTCGTAGTCGTCATAAGGCTGCGGCAAATTTTCCATTCTCATTGGGAATTTTCACATGTGATGCAGCAACAGATGCCAGGCGTATGTCTACTGAGATAGAAAGGTTCAAATTCAAGCCTTATACTGAGAGGCGTTCCTATGATCCTCTTGGACATTATGCAAATCGGTTAGAGTGAGGGATTGCACATACGCCAGAACTTGAAGACTTTTGGGCAAATTGTGAAGATGAATTCGAAGTTCGTCGTCGTCACTATTGTAGACTTACTGTGGGACAACTCTCTGATTACTTGTCAGAAGATGTTGATGGTTTGTCAGATGATGATGGTGAAGTTCTTCTCAATTCTTATGTTAAGGATCAAGTTGCTAGGCAGCCACTTCGCTCACCTGATTGGTATGCTAAAGAGAATACTTCTATTGAAGAGGTTTCCAGATCAGTTATCAAGACTAGTAAGTTGTTCTTGGAGAGCAAGCGAACACGGAAGTCAGTTCCTGTAGCAGAGCCGCCAAAGGATGTTTCTTCGTTGCCTTCTACTTCTAGAGCAAGACCCAGAGTTAAAGCCATTATAATACCTCCGGAAGGAGTTAGACTCAGTGGAAACACAGGGAAAAGAGCTACTGGTAAAAGGAAGCAGAAACAAATTGAGAATATTCCTGAGATTCCAGTAGAGACAGTTATTCAAACTGAGCCTCACGTTTCACTTCCTAGTTCACCTCACGTTCCGCCTATTGATATAGATTCTGAGCCTGAGCCACAAATTCAAGCAGGATCGGAGACAACTGAAACACCACAGGTTGATACATCAGGGACAGTCTCTCCACGAATTGAAAATATTGTTCAGTCTTGTTGGCTCGAAAAGTCTTTGGGAAGACAAAGGCGTGAACCGTCATACAACCTTGATTTGTCAGAGTTTGGTGAGCCCTATCAGAGGAAATCAAACAAGAAGATTAAGAAGCAAGTGCACATCGAAAAGACCCCTGAATCAGAGATTGTGATAGAAGTTGCAGTGCCTCCAGAAGGTAAAAGCTTGGATGAGGTCGAAGTGGGTGACTTTACATTCACTAAGGCTAATCTTGGCAGGACTACACGAGAGACAGATGTAACTCTTCTTAAGATTGTTACCAATAATCTTGAAGAGCGTATCACGAAGGATGGAGAAGATAAAGCTTTACTCAAAACTGAAATTAGTCAACTTCGTCAATACATTTCTGATCTTGTTCATGGGAATCCAAATAGAGCACCTGTTCTTCCTCAGCACACACCTGCAGAGAAACTAAAATTGGATCAGTTAGTCAGTCATGGCAGACTTTTGGATGATTGGATTGACAGTTTAGTTGCTGCTGGTAAAACTCTTCTTGCAGATTTATATCAGTTGAGGAGTGAGGCACACAAACTCCGTCAGCGTATTCAGTTGCTGGATATTGCAGTTGCAGAGAGCTTGGCAAAGGATTGCGTTCTTGTATCTCAGTTATCAGTTGCATGCGATGCTTTGGAGATGATCGAAGATCAAGAGAAAGTCTTCACTTGGAAAGAGCAGCACCTTCTCAGAACAGAAATATGTGAGAAAATCTCTTCCAAGTTATTTTCACTGAAGGATGACGTAGTTGGAGTGCTTGCACTTTTCAGTGGCTTCGTTGTTCAGATCCCGTGTCATTATCTTCTCGAAGATGGCACGTATGTTGAGTTGGAAAAAGTTCAAGCGGAATGCGAGAAGCTGATTTTTGACAGCCTTGAAGGTGAACCTAGGGCGCCAAAATTAGAAAATGTTTCAGTGATTGCAGCCAGTTTGAGAAAGGCGACTGAAGAATGCAAAGATGGTGTGCACACAATTACTGAAAGTGGCAGAGAACTAAAGAAGCAGACTGTTATTTTTAGCAGCATCAAAGTGCCAGATGACAGGGAGATCGATGAGTTCTTGGTCGAAGTGTTAGACCGAGTTGACATGGAGTGATCACAGTTAGAAGCGTCGCCGATTAATTTCTAGGGCGAGTCTGGCGTGTTAACTTGACTTCCGGTCTTGAGTTCACTTGCTGACTTAACATACTTATCTCATCCTGGAATTATCAACCACGAGGAGTTAGGGTTAGGGTTTCTAAAGTTAAGCGAAGGTAGTGGCATTAACTTTGCTTTAAATAGGGCGTGCATGCTGCACATTGTATGGGTTAACCCGGTTAAAGGCGGGGTAGTTGCCAGTTAAGCGTATAGTTTCTCATTAGGGTTAGAGCATGGCATGCATTGCAAGAGCTGTAGTGAACTCAAGGTGATTTTTAGGGTTACTACACTTGATGTATATAAATAAGAGCTTTTGCTCATTTGTAAATAACTTTTGCTTGAGAGAGAAATATATGCTGCGCCTACCTTGCCCTCAATATTGCTCTTTATGGTATTTGTTCATGTGTCTTCATTATTGCAATTGATTGTTATGCCACATAGGGTTTCGAAAGATTGTAATGCTGGATTCTTCCATAGTTTAGAGAAATCTGTTTTGTGAATCTTTTATTGTTATGATCGAACGTTATGCCACACAGGGTTTCGTAAGATTGTCATGATAAAACCGTTTTGTGAAGTGTTTACTATGCTGATTGAGTGTTATGCCACACAGGGTTTCATAAAGTTTTCATGGTGAATCTTCTCTTAGATTAGGAAAATCTGTTTTGTGAATCTTTTGTCATTACGATTGAGTGTTATGCCACATAGGGTTTCACAAAGATTTTGATGATAAAAGCTGTTTGTGAGTCTTTACTATGCTGATTGAGTGTTATGCCACATAGGGTTTCATAAGATTATCATAGCAAATTCTCAAATCTGTTTTGTGCTTAATAAACTTGTTCAGATTGAGATGATAGTTGCGCCACCTTGCCTTCAAGTAGAGAATCTGAATGCGTTTATCGTCTGATAGTCATAACCTTGCTCCGTTTCCTCTTGCTCTGTTTTCCTGAGGAGATTGGATAGATATAAGTTGTAGTTTAGTTGATTTGCGAAACCAGAGAAAACTCAGCTGCAACGTGTAAGTTCTTTCAAGAAAGCCTTGTGCCTCTAGCAGCTGAAACAAAAAGACAGGACATAGTTTTAGCTTATTTTCCTTTGCAACTACATTTGTCAAAGCATAACGAGGGATGAAATATTCCGAGCCAATTTTTTCGTTTTTTTACAATTTCAAATTACAAGCACCCGTTAAGGTTAGATGATAAATCCAAAACGTACGGAAGCAACTCTAACCAGTATGTACACCAGGATCCCGATGTGGGCAAGGTGTGAGCATTGGTCAGAGGATCTGAATCAAACTGCTTATGCAAAAAGCAACTCTAACCAAGAATGGCGCCGATGATGGCGAGCATATGGTCAGAGGATCTTCTACTCTAAATACTGAAAGGGAACTCAACGTCAAGTATGTGCTACCCAATCCAATGCGGAGTGAGGGGCGACCATATGACGGAGTGATTACAATAACAATGCTTGAAAGAGAAATGCTGAAAGCTGAAAACACTCAACACCCAGAATGTGCTTGCTAACCCAGAATGGGAGAGTAGCTACCATAGGGCGGAGATTTATCTATTACAACAAGAACTGAAGGAAGAATAAGTATTACAATAACGATGAGCAATAATAAGAACAAGAACAACTGGTCAGTACTACTGCCAGCTTACAAAGATGTCATTGCCTGCAATATCAAGACTTAAGATGCTCTTTCAAATGATGCATTCAACAAGGAAGCTTCTGCAAAGTATACAATGAAATCTCAACACCAACCAGATAAGGAAGATGCAGATTTCTTAAACTGTCATACAAATCTGCACTTTTTGTCATAAAACCAGCAACCTATGAATTTACTCATATGCTCATAACTCTCTCATTTCTCACCCAAATGATCTCAAATCTGATGCAATAGACCCTCAAAATGATGGCGCCTAACTTAGTAATAAGAAATGGCATCTAAAAATGGTTATTAATTACTGACACGAATCCCAATGCACTCTAGAAAGTTCGGCCTTCAAGGAATGACGGATTTGCATTATAAAATCATAAGCTTCGTATTAAAATCTGCAAATATTCATGAAGGGGTGCCCTTACCAATAAGATGCAATGACACAATACCCAAAACGAGATTATTTTTGTTTTCTGATTTACAAATGAAAACACGGATCTGCTGTAGCTTAAAATGCAAAATGCTGAAACCCACTAATATGCAAAACAGATCTAATAATGCACAAGCTGAAACAATGCTCAAAACTAAATGCAAACTCACAAATCTATCTTAAATCACCACTAGTCGCTGTCTTTCAAGCGAGAAGCAATGCCCAAGCTAGGAGGCCTTCATTCCTCGAAGCAATCCCAAAGCCAATCCGGCAGCATAACATTCCTGTAGATAAAAGATACCCAAATGATGATCCAAGTCTTCCTTTTATAATTTCAGGTTGACTTCTCGAAACCCTAAACTCCTCTCAAAGTCAAAAACCCTAATCTCCTCAAAGATGGCGTCCTTTTCCTTCAAGTTGAATATTCACTTTTAAAATAAATTCAATACTTTAATAAATGCGCCCACCTTATATCTTGATTTGACTTTGGATAAAATATAAAATAATCCTTAATGAGGCGCCACCCTCAAAAAGACCACTTTTCAAAACAACATAAAGTCAATAGACTAGGCCAAGGGGTCAACGTTCGAATAAAATATTAAAACGTGACTTTTAATTAAATATATCAACTTATCTCTCCAATTGTGCCCTGAAGCCAATAATGACCAAGTCAACTGACCAAACTGAAGTAGGAAGTCAACCAAGCCGAACCCAACTGAAAAACTGCCAGAAATAGAATTTACTAAAAATAGTAAATTCCTGAAGATGCTCAGAAAGCCGAGATGAACATACCACTGCGAAGCTCTCTGAAAACCCAGAAAGAATCCGCCATTGAATCCACTAACTCTGAGCAAGGACATCCTTAAAAATAGGAAACCCTAATTTTACCTTCCGACTAGCCTTCGGGTTCCCAGAAAAAAGGCCAACGGTCACTGGAAAGATCAGGTTTGAGAAGGGGACATTACAATCCGCCCTTCCCAAAATTGCTTGTCCTCAAGCAATACCACCACAACTCCAGAAATTTGAAAACTAGTCCATACGCAACAAGTATGATCCCTGGTTCCCAAATGCGTCTCAGGAAAAACCCACCATGCCGATGCTGCACCACTCTGATCACATCAATGAAAATATCATGCCGATGCTGCACTGACTCCCCTTGTAACTCCAAAGTGTTACCATCTATGATACTCAAACTGAAAGATCTTAAAGGAGGGGGATCAAAATCATGCAACATCTCATGTCCACAATGCCCCGAATTAACAGTATCAACCACACTACTGTCAATCACAATTCTAAGCAATAGGAGAGATAGTCTACTCAAATCAAA
Organism: Sequoia sempervirens; assembly: GCA_007258455.2. Taxonomy (NCBI): domain Eukaryota; kingdom Viridiplantae; phylum Streptophyta; class Pinopsida; order Cupressales; family Cupressaceae; genus Sequoia; species Sequoia sempervirens. Next base: position 129,812 of record VDFB02091008.1, read on the forward strand.
ATCGAACTCCTCCGCATACCTCCACATGGTAACAAACGGAACCATGATTGCAAATGTGACATCTGCAAATCTTCTTGCAAAGAGGAAGGCAATCTTTTGCAAGAGCTCAACAAATTCAAACTCAGGACCCCACATGAATTCCCTATGCCTCAACTGAATTATCATGGCACAACTAAGAAGTCTGAAGAATTTTTTCACCATTCCAACCCCAAGAGTCTCAAAATAGTGAACCAAAGTAGATGAGAGACTGCTGTCCTGAATCAATACTGAGAGTAAATTGTCAAGGTTTACATCACCAACCATCATAAGATGAATTTGGAGCGTAGGAAAGGCGTGAAGGAACGAATAATTGCTGCTGATCAAGGCTGGGATCAGCGTAGTGCAATCTGATTCTAGAGTTCCACACAAGGGAAAACAACACCATTCAAAATCCCAAGCGTGAGCATGTGAGATGACCATCGAGCTGCAAGGTGACACCTCCAAAGTGGTTGGAAAACACGCTAGATCCATCTCCATGAAAAAACTACCACTTCTTTGATCAGGAGTGATGAACCAACTCTCTTGAATACGAGAAACGCAACCTGTAAGGTGGCTGGTCTGCCTCCAACCAGCAAGCTCGTGTCTCAAAATCTGCCCTTGTCTGAGCTGAAAGTCACTTCCAAGGACTACCGATCGTTGATCTTTCCAACCCATATTCAAAATTTCTCTCCAATCCATTTGTTGATGAACAAACGGAACCATCAAGTAGCTGGAAATGAAGGGAACAACATCAACAAGTCTGGAAATTTGTTCCTTATCCCTCCAAGAGTCTTTTCCATAAGTAATAAACTCTAACAACCCAAGTTGAGAATCCCAAGCATGGATACCCAACTGAAAGTGATTTTCAACACACTGCAAGGAAATCTCTACACATTCCCAAGTGCTAGTGAGAACCACGTGCCTTCTCACGAAACTGATGCCCCATCTAGTAAATCCTTGAAGCTTAACCATGAAAGCTTCCACCTTAAGAGAGTATGAAACATAAAGTGGCTTCAAATTCAGCTCCCAAAACTGATCAATATGATTCCAAACATCATTCCACCCAAGGGATGGATTGTCAAGAGTGCACCCACCAAAGTCTAGTTCACCTTTTTCCCATTCCTCCTGAGTAGTAGGTCTGAAATCTTCACTCGTTGCTGCTGTAATGAAGTTACCAACAGCTACCAAGACTTGTCTCATCAACACCTTGATGTCATAGATGTTGAAATTTCCTTGCTTCGTCACCTCCCATGTAGAAACTCCATCCTCAAACCCACTTATGCATCCATTACTACTCAACATACGTGGGACATCCTCATGGAGTGATATCAAAGCATCCTTAGATTGGAGTTCATGTTTGACCTCATGCTTGGTCACTTCACTACTTGACTCATTTTTCAAAACAAAGAGAGGATTGTCATAAGTTGCTTCAGCACCCACTTCAAAGAAGGGATTGTCAAAGACCCGGAAGCCATTCCTTTCGTCTCGCTGCCCCAAATCTGTACATGCAACTTCTGATTTTCTTGAAATGCTTTCAAGATCAAACTCCTCTTGAAGACAGTCAAGATCTCCAATCACTTGATTGATTTTTTCAGCTCTCTGTGCATCCTCTTGCTCCTTGAAAAGTTTGAAATCTGCAAACTGGTCTTCAACCTCTGTTAGAGCCAGCCGAGTTTCTTTCAACATGTCCCTTGTTGATTCGAGCTCCAGAGTGAGCTCATCAATCGTACTCTCCTTTTCATGAAAAGCACAAATGGCCTTCTTTGCAACTTCAATGACATGATCCCGTTCTCCAATAGAGTGTATGTACTCGGACTTCAAGGTCTCCAAGGAATCTTTGATAAGTTGCAATTTAGGAAGAGTAACTTCATCGGTCACTCCTCTACGTCTCTCTTCAAGCTGAGCCTTCCAGTAAAGCTCTTCAAAGTAAGCTTCTTCATCAAAAACAACTTCTCCTTTGGCCTCCTCATAGCTTGCAAGGCAGACAATATTTTGGTCTTCATCAGGATCAAAGGGAAATTCATCCCACAAAGGTTCTTTGTTATACCTCGGTGCCAACACACCTGGATCCCAAATGCCAAGGGGTTGACTAAGATGATCAACAGGAAGAGGTTTTTCATGCTTCACTGGAAGTATTGACTCAATGAATAAGTCAAATCCTGAATCTCTTAAGCTGAAATCTTCAAAAACATTTTCTTCCGATGGTTTGGTTTGCTGGTCAAACCCAAATCCAACAATGTCACCACCGAAATGAAGTGAAGATTCTTCGATGCTGCTTGTTTCGAAAACTTCACCTTCATTATCTTTTATGGAACTATCACGAGAAAGTATGTTGCTGATTTCCTCATGTGGAACTTCTCGGGGAGTTGAGACAGCAACAAGAGCAAAACTATCCCTCACTAAATCTTCAACAAGAGGAGGTACAAACACATCGAAATCATTACCAACATCATCACTTTGGTAACGGTCATAAGCTGATTCAAAGACACCAATAGTATTTCCTTCAACTTGCTCTTCTTCACTTGCTATCACATGCAAGTCAAGGGGCGTATTATGAGGCTCTTCCACACACTCTTCAACTGTCACGTTTTCTCCTTCGAGCTCACGATCATTTTGATGTGATATGTGCACCTTGTTTGTGCCATCTTCAATGCTAGATGACTGATTTTTCTCTTCAACTTGCATATTTGTCGGCTGCAATCCACAAATAGGCACTTCATCTCCTTCCTTCTTTGATTCTTCGAACAAAGCTTGTTCTGCTTCCCTTTTTATCCTTTTCCTAATGTGGTCCACCATCTTCAACTTTTCGGGCTCCAGTGACGCCACACACCTCAAATGGGAATCTAATGAAACATTGTACCTATAATCATCTGGCATGGTTTGATATTGCTCACGGAGTTTGACAGCCTCATCTTCACATTGTCTTTTAAACTGTTTGGCATATTCAATGAAGTCCCTTACGACATCACTAACCTTTCCTTCCTCCGATGCCATAGTTGAATCTGACTTCTCACGACCCATAGACCTTAGAAAATGCAACATCTTTGAAACTTCTGAAAGCTAATACTAAACTCAGCTCTCACCTCTGATGTAGAATCTGTTTTTTTCTGTCAAGTGAATTCTGATGGGCACAGGATGGCAGGATCTTGGCTCTGATACCACTGAATTATTCCGAGCCAATTTTTTCGTTTTTTTACAATTTCAAATTACAAGCACCCGTTAAGGTTAGATGATAAATCCAAAACGTACGGAAGCAACTCTAACCAGTATGTACACCAGGATCCCGATGTGGGCAAGGTGTGAGCATTGGTCAGAGGATCTGAATCAAACTGCTTATGCAAAAAGCAACTCTAACCAAGAATGGCGCCGATGATGGCGAGCATATGGTCAGAGGATCTTCTACTCTAAATACTGAAAGGGAACTCAACGTCAAGTATGTGCTACCCAATCCAATGCGGAGTGAGGGGCGACCATATGACGGAGTGATTACAATAACAATGCTTGAAAGAGAAATGCTGAAAGCTGGAAACACTCAACACCCAGAATGTGCTTGCTAACCCAGAATGGGAGAGTAGCTACCATAGGGCGGAGATTTATCTATTACAACAAGAACTGAAGGAAGAATAAGTATTACAATAACGATGAGCAATAATAAGAACAACTGGTCAGTACTACTGCCAGCTTACAAAGATGTCATTGCCTGCAATATCAAGACTTAAGATGCTCTTTCAAATGATGCATTCAACAAGGAAGCTTCTGCAAAGTATACAATGAAATCTCAACACCAACCAGATAAGGAAGATGCAGATTTCTTAAACTGTCATACAAATCTGCACTTTTTGTCATAAAACCAGCAACCTATGAATTTACTCATATGCTCATAACTCTCTCATTTCTCACCCAAATGATCTCAAATCTGATGCAATAGACCCTCAAAATGATGGCGCCTAACTTAGTAATAAGAAATGGCATCTAAAAATGGTTATTAATTATTGACACGAATCCCAATGCACTCTAGAAAGTTCGGCCTTCAAGGAATGACGGATTTGCATTATAAAATCATAAGCTTCGTATTAAAATCTGCAAATATTCATGAAGGGGCGCCCTTACCAATAAGATACAATGACACAATACCCAGAACGAGATTATTTTTGATTTCTGATTTACAAATGAAAACACGGATCTGCGGTAGCTTAAAATGCAAAATGCTGAAACCCACTAATATGCAAAACAGATCTAATAATGCACAAGCTGAAACAATGCTCAAAACTAAATGCAAACTCACAAATCTATCTTAAATCACCACTAGTCGCTGTCTTTCAAGCGAGAAGCAATGCCCAAGCTAGGAGGCCTTCATTCCTCGAAGCAATCCCAAAGCCAATCCGGCAGCATAACATTCCTGTAGATAAAAGATACCCAAATGATGATCCAAGTCTTCCTTTTATAATTTCAGGTTGACTTCTCGAAACCCTAAACTTCTCTCAAAGTCAAAAACCCTAATCTCCTCAAAGATGGCGTCCTTTTCCTTCAAGTTGAATATTCACTTTTAAAATAAATTCAATACTTTAATAAATGCGCCCACCTTATATCTTGATTTGACTTTGGATAAAATATAAAATAATCCTTAATGAGGCGCCACCCTCAAAAAGACCACTTTTCAAAACAACATAAAGTCAATAGACTAGGCCAAGGGGTCAACGTTCGAATAAAATATTAAAACGTGACTTTTAATTAAATATATCAACTTATCTCTCCAATTGTGCCCTGAAGCCAATAATGACCAAGTCAACTGACCAAACTGAAGTAGGAA